>PVLC010016087.1:19775-36279 GCA_004027655.1 Graphiurus murinus
TTTTTTTTTTTTTTTTTTTTTTTTTGCGGTACTGGGGATTGAACTCAGGGGCATTCTACCTCCAAGCTACACCCCCAGCCCTATTTTTAATTCTTTATTTTGAAACCGAGTCTCACTAAGTTGCGGAGTACCTCACTAGGTAGCTGAGGCTGGCCTCGAACCTGGATCCCCTGGTCTCAGCCTCCCGAATGCTGGGATTACAAGCGTGCACCACCACGCCCGCTCACCCCTGAGCTTTTGTTGTTTGTCTTTGGCACTGGGGCCGGCAGCGCCCACCTGTGTGGTTTGGAGGCTCTGGCCTGGCGGGAGCGGGCGGGCGCCCATGCTTGGGGGAGCCCTGGCCTGGGCCGTGCTCAGTCAACGGGGCCTGGTGGGAGTCTGGAGGGAGGAGCAGGGGGAGGACTCTGAGGCGGCTGCCCCCTGTGACCCCCTGTGACCCCCTGTGACAGGGTCCCCGCCCAGGACCTGGACTCTCCCCTAACCCTGAACTGGTCATGGAGGAGGGTCCACGACTTGCGTGGTCCCCCTGCCCACCTCCCCGAGGCGCAGGCCCTCTCTGCCTCGGGTGGCAGCTCTGCTCCGGAACCTTCCACCTCTGCGCAGGCGCGCCAGCACCCCGTCTCCCCTGCGCCCCTGGGAAAGCCCCTGTCAGGTGGTGGGGCTTCCCAGGCTGGCCTGCCCCTGGCACCGGGACGGGTCCCCGGCGGGGGCCAACGCCAGGCTCCCTTCCTCCTGCAGCGGAGGGCAGCTCCAGGGTCTGACCTGGAGGAGGGGAGGTTGGAGGTGGGCCAGGCCTAACTGGGGATGATCTAAAGGCCTTGACCTAGCGGGGGAGCCACCCGGCTGGTGTCCCCATGTCACCCCGGCCGGTCCCCAGGCTCAACGCCGTCTCCTCTGAGCCTTTGCTTGAGCTGTTCCTTTACCTGGAACAACCTCTCTGACCGCTCAGAGCGCAGAGCGCAGCCAGTAATGAGGGAACTGGGATCGAACCACCCGGGGGCCTCTGCCTCGGAGCTACACTCCCAGCCCCCCCCCCCCCCCCCCCCCCCCCCCCCCCCCCCCCCCCCCCCCGCTCTTTCTTTCTTTCTTCCTTCCTTCCTTTCTTCCTTTTTTAACTTTTATTTATTTATTGTAGTACTGGGGATTGAACCTAGGGGCATTCTACCTCTCAGCTACACCCCTGACCCTATTTCATCTTTTTTTTTAATTTTTCTGCGGTACTGGGGATTGAACTCAGGGGCATTCTACCTCCGAGCTATACCCCCAGCCCTATTTTTTATTCTTTATTTTGAAACTGAGTCTCACTAAGTTGCGGAGTGCCTCACTAGGTAGCTGAGGCTGGCCGCGAACCTGGATCCTCTGGTCTCAGCCTCCCGAATGCTGGGATTACAAGTGTGCACCACCACGCCCAGCTCTCATTTCATTTTTTTATTTCATGAAATAGGGCCTCACTAAGTTGCTGAGGGTGGCCTCGAATTGGAGACTCTCCTGTCTCAGCCTCCTACATAACTGGAATTACAGGCGTGTGTGGCACCATGCCCAGCTAACCTACCTTTTTATTTATTTATTGTTTTTTTTGTTTTGTTTTGTTTTGTTTTTGATACTGGGGATGGAACCCAGGAGCCTCCTACCTCCGGGTTATACCCTCAGTCCTATTCTATTTTTTATTTGGAAACAGGGTCTCACTAAATTGCTAAGAGCCTCACTATGTTGCTGAGGCTGGCTTCAAACCTGTGATCCTCCAGTGTCAGCCTCCCAAGTATTACAAGTGTGCACCACCATGTCCAGGTAACCTGTCTTTTTAAAGAGACAAGTCTGGCTATGGGGCCCAGTTGGGCCCCAAACTCCTGGACTCAAGTTACCCTCCTGCCTCAGTCTCCTGAGCCCAGTTTGTGTGTGTATGTGTGTGTACTAGGGATTGAACCCATGGGTGCTCTACCTTCAAGCTACGTCCAGCCCTATTTTCTTTCTTTCTTTCTTTCTTTCTTTCTTTCTTTCTTTCTTTCTTTCTTTCTTTCTTTCTTTCTTTCTTTCTTTCTTTCTTTCTTTCTTTTCCTGCGGTACTGGGGAATGAACCCAGGGGCATTCTACCTCCGAGCTATACCACCAGCCCTATTGTTTATTTTGAAACCAAGTCTCACTAAGTTGCGGAGTGCCTCACTAGGTAGCTGAGGCTGGCCTCGAACCGGGATCCTCCGGTCTCAGCCTCCCGAATGCTGAGATTACAATTGTGCGCCACCACGCCCAGCATTTTTTAAAATTTTGAAACAGGGTCTTGCTAAGTTGAAGAGAGCCTCACCATGTAGCCGAGGCTGGCCGCAAACCTGCCATCCTCCTGTCTCAGCCTCCCAAGAACTGCGATTACAAGCAGCGCCATCACTCCTGGCTTATTTTTTATTTTGAAACATGTTCTCGTTGTGTGACCACACTCTGCCAGCCTGGAACCTGCGGTCCTCCTGCCTCGGCCTCCCAAATACTGGGATCATAGGTGTGCACCGCTATGCCCGGCACAGCCTGTCTTTGGACCCGGCTGGGCCACTGGGACTCCCTCCGCTAGCCTCGCTGAGCCCTGAAGCTGCTCCTGCCTCCTGGGCCCTGGGTGCTGCTCCCCCGTGTTGAGGCCTGGGCCAGAAGCCTGCTTTACCTCATCTGCAGAGGAAAGTCCCAGCCCGGTGGCCAAGGGGCGGCCGGGCCCTCAGCCCCCAGCTGCACGGGGTGGGACGGGGAGGCACGGAGCTCACCCCCTCCCCAGCCCCAGATGCACCCCCACCCTCCCAACCCTCCCTGCCGGCTATTCAATCACGCATGCCTCATCTTGTGCCTCCGCCAGGAAGCCCCCGTCCACCAGCAATCTGTGCACAAACCCTAATTGTGGCCGTCACCAAACCCCCAGGCCCAGCTGCAGGACCGCATGGCCCTCCCCACCCCGCCTGCAATTGCCATTCCTGCCCTTTGCTGCCCCCATGTGGCCACTTCCAGAAGTACAGGCCACACAGCCTCCTCTCCACCCAGATGCTCCACCTGTGGGGGGTCCCCACCTGGCCGGCCTCTCCTGCACATTCTCCATCTAAGATCTGAGAGGCAAATCTGACCCCCTCCTGCCCTGCTGGCCCTCACTCAGGGGCCTCTGCACAGAGGAGGACTTTGGGCCTCGCCTGTCCTCCAGCTGTCCTAGTCTGTTTTCAAGGTATTCCCTGCGCACCTGGCCCCATGGCGAGCTCGGGCGGGCAGCAGTGGCGGGAGGCCTGGCTCCAGCATGTTCCTGAGTCAAGGAAGATGGGCTCCACTTACTCAAAGACTTAGGCAGGGACTTGTGATTGCCAGGGGTACAGGCTCGGCCAGGCTGCAGCAGCTTGCTGTGGGCAGACACCTGGCCAGGGAAAGGGTGGCCTGGCCTGGCCGGGCCTGTCGCTTCCCATCCCCTGAGTGCCCAGTGTGGCACCCCTGCTAGTGTTTGCAAACATCACCGCTCACGTCCTGCCCCCCCGAGTGGTCACTGTTCTTAGCCAGGCATGGTGGCCCATGCCTGTAATCCCAGTAGTACTGCAAAAAAAATAGGGCTGGGGTTGTCATTCAGAGGTAGAATGTCCTTGAATTCAATCCCCAGCCCCCCCCCCCCAAATAAAATAAAATAAAAAGGGCTGAGAAAGCCGAGTATGGTGGCTCATGTGTGTAATCCCAGTACTTGGGAGGCTGAGACAGGAGGATCATAGGTTCAAAGCCAGCCTTAACTTAGTAACTTAGTGAGGCTCTCAGCAATGTAGTGAGACTCTATTTCCAAATTAAAAAATAAAATAAAATCAGGCTGGGAATGTAGCTTGGAAGAAGAATGCCTCTGGGTTCAATCCCCAGTACAAAAATAAATAAGTAAATAAAAATAAATAAAAAATAAAAAGCCAGGTGTGTGGTGGCGCACGATTGTAATTCCAGTACTTGGGAGGGATCTGGGATCTGGGTTCGCAGCCAGCCTCAGCTACTTAGTGAGGTCCTCTGCAACTTAGTGAGACCCTGTTTCAAAATAAAGAATAAAAAATAGGACTGGGGAGCCGGGCGTGGTGTCGCACGCTTGTAATCCCAGCATTCAGGAGGCTGAGTCCGGAGGATCCAGGTTCGCGGCCAGCTTCAGCTACCTAGTGAGGCACTCTGCAACCTAGTGAGACCCGGTTTCAAAATAAAGAATAAAAAATAGGGCTGGGGGTATAGCTCGGAGGTAGAATGCCCCTGAGTTCAATCCCCAGTACCGCAAAAAAAAAAAAAAAAAAAAAAAAAAAAAAAAATAGGACTGGGGGTATAGCTCGGAGGTAGAATGCCTCTGAGTTCAATCCCTAGTACTGCAAAATAAATAAATAAACAAATAAATAAATAAGCAAGCCGGGTGCGGGGGCGCACGCTTGTAATCACAGTACTTGGGAGGCTGAGACAAGAGGATCTCGGGTTCATGGCCATCCTCAGCTACTTAGTGAGGCCCTTTGCAAGTTAGTGATACCCTGTTTCAAAATAAAGAATAAAAAATAGGGCTAGGGGTGTTGCTCAGAGGTAGAACGCCCACAGGTTCCATCCCCAGTACCGCAAAAAATAATAATAAATACATGAATGGATGGTTGGGGGTGTAGCTCAGAGTCAGAGTGCCCTTGGGTTCAATCTCTAGTACAGACAACAGGAAAAAAGGAGCCACTGTTCTGATCCCACTTCACAAAGGAAGAGAGGCTGTCACGGCACGGCACGGCCTGGGTGGTGTGGAGTGAAAGAGGCAGACAGGCCTCAGCCGCTGGAGCTACAGGAGGGTGACGTCACTGGGTGACCAGGGATGGCGCCAGAGCCGGCACGGCAAGAACACCAGGACGCCAGGGAGGGGACACAGGCTTGTTTTCTCCTTGCAGAGGCAGGGAGGGCTGTTCCTGAGTAACATTCCAGAGGAGGCAGGCAGACAAGCCGGGGTGCAGCGGGCGGTCTCTTCCCCCCAGGGGGCTCTCGTTTTGCTTGGGGACCCTGAGGCCCTTCCCCACCCTGAGGCCCTTCCCCACCCGGGGTCTCAGGCTGGGCCCAGGGGTGTAGGAGCCAAGGCAGGTTGGTGCTGGCGGGAGGGAAGGCAGGTCTCCTTCTGTCCAGCATCAGGTTGTAGGAGTAAGGGACTGGAACCAGAGTTTCTGATGTGGGAGTGTTAGCACTAGGGATGCCAGTATAAGAATTCCAGGATCTGAGGTCTCCGGTGTGAGGAATTAAAGTCACGAGTTATCGGGGAACAGAGCACCGGGCTTGGATAGCAGGCGATTTGGGGATTCAGAACACCAGGCGTACTGCGGATTCCGTCTGTGATGACGGATTGGATACCCGATCTTGGGTCCACAGGTGTTAAAGGCCCAGGAATCAGGTGTGCAGTCCTAGGGATTTAGGAATCACAGGACCAGGGCTCGTGTTATGGGGAGTCCAGGTCCCACGTGGCTCTTCGTGAAGCGCGCACGATGGTTGGCCTCAGGGTTGAAAATTCCATCTGTTCCTGCAACAGAGACGAGGCTGGAGCCGGCACGGTGGTCCTGCGGGCTGCCCCAGGGTCCCAGGAGATCGGGAGAGGGGCACGGGTCGGGGGCCGCGGGCGGGGTCTTACGTGTCGCTCTTCCTTCGGTGGCGCAGCACAGCGTAGACGATTCCCACCAGTACCACCAGGGCCAGGCCTCCCAGGACGATGCCCAGCAGCACCGCGTACCTCCGGCCTGCAGGGGGCGCCAGAGAGGTGAGGGCGGCCCCGGGCGGGCGGGCACGCGGGTGGGGGGGGCGTGCGGCGGGGGTGGGGGGCTGCCTCACCTAAATGGCACTCGGGAGTGGGTGCCGACCAGGTGCCGTCAGCCCTGCACGTGCTGGCCTCCGCCCCGGCCAGGCTGTAGCCGCTGTTGCAATAGAAGCGCACGGTGGACCCCGCCAGGTAGCGGCGGCCCTCCTTGGTCCCGTTGGCGGGGGGCGCCAGCCAGCCACAGGACACGACTGCGGCGCAGACAACCGGGCTCAGCCGCTGCGTGCAGCTGGCCAGCCCACCCGCTCCCCGGGCCCGCCCTGCCCCCGCCCCTACCCGGCTGCAGACTCCGCTGGCGCTGCCGGTGCAGCCCGTGGGCGACCCGCGTGGCGTTGCCCACGCCCCCGCTGCCGGTGGCCACCAGGTCGAACGTGCAGAAGTGATCGTCCCCGCACAGCTGGGCCGCCTCTGCTGCCTGGCCGGGGCTGAGCGCAATCTCCTCCGAGAAGAGGGGCACGAAGGCGGGGTCGTGCTTGGGCCCGTACAGGAAGGTTTGCACCAAGGAGGGCGAGTCGTAGGTGAACAGGGAGGAGGCGTTCTGCACGGCCCCTGCGGAGTGGAGACAGGCGGCACGCCTAAGTGGGCGGAGCTCCTGGGGACATAGACCACGCCCACGCCCCGCCCATCTCCCCCGGCCCCGCCCACAGAGGGCGCTCACAGTCAGCCCCAAACCGGAACAGCTCCCGGGAGCTGGCGTCGGCGGGCAGGACCTGCCCGTCGCGCAGGGTGAAGTCGTCGGTAGGGTCACCGTTCAGCGTCCCAAGGAGGCCATGGGTGTGCGTCACGAACTTCTCAGGCAGCAGGACGGACACGCTCAGGAAAGGGTCCTGCAGGCTGACCTCCAGGCCGGCCCCCGAGGCCAACATGATGGACACCTTATCCTCGGCCGACTTTGACAGGAACAAGCCTGGGCGCACACGCGGAGATGGGTTAGGGTCCCCGCCGGGCCGGCCCCCACCGCGGCGGCACCTGCAGGGGAAGGGGAGGGCATCCCAGGGCCCACCTACTGCCTATGACGGTGCACCTCCCCCAGCCCACCCCTGCACTGGGACCCGGACCCACCCAGGCGCCAGACCCTGCAGAGACCTCCCCCCATGCCAGGGCCGCTGGCGGGGGCATTCCCAGGTGGGAGCCCAGCAGCCTCACCTGTCTCCATCTTTCCTGAGGTGTATGTGTGTGTGTGTGTGTGTGTGCATTCTATCTCTGAGCTACACCCCCAGCCCTGTTTTACTTTTTATTCTGGAACAGGGTCTTGCTAGCTGGGCATGGTGTTGCACGCCTGTAATCCCAGTACTCGGGAGGCTGAGACAGGAGGATGCTAGGTTCAAGACAACTTAGCTTGAAACCCTCAGAAACTTAGCGAGACCCTATTTCAAAATTTTAAAGGGGGGGTGCTGAGGGTGCTCAGCAGTAGAATGCCCCTGGGTGTTCAATCCCCAGTGCAAAAAAGAAGGAAGCAGCCAGGCGTGGTGGAGCACTCTTGTAATCCTGGTACTTGGGAGGCTGAGACAGGAGGATGGCAGATTCACAGCCAACCTCAACTACTTAGTGAGGCCCTCTGCAACTTAGTGAGACCCCGTTTCAAAAGAAAGAATATAAAATAGAGCTGGGGGTGTAGCTTGGAGGTAGGATGCCCCTGGGTTCAATCCCCAGTACCTCAAAAAAAACCCCACGAGACCAGAGCTCTGCTACCTCTGACCAAGACATTCCTTCCCGGCGGCGGTGCAGATTCATCCCCGGCTGCCTGGCCCCTCTCTGAGCCCCAAGAAACTTCATCTTTGCCTGGGAACCCTGCACCAGCCTGGCCTTTAGCCCGGGACGTGGAGAGGTATCCAAGCCCCGAGGCCGCTCACCCTTCAGGTCCATCCAGCTCTGCTCGGCAAAGCTGAGCACCTCCTGATTCAGCAGCACCTCCATCTCCAGGGCCCCGGACCCGCTGGCCAGCCTCACCTCGACCACGTCCGACGTGCCCTCCTGGACAGCCACCGCGGTCAGCACTGTGCCTGGAACGATGGGTGCAGACAGGGGGGTCCTTGTGGCTCCTGCCTCCCACCCCGGCTGACCCAGCCACCCAACCAGCCAGAGCCCGGGCGCCCTGGCCTCACCGTTGCTCCTGGTGCCGCTCTGGGCCCGGGCCTGGATCCTCAGGTCCGTGAGCGCCGCCTCCAGCAGCACGTACTCGCCGCGCCCGTTGAACGTGAGGTTGGTGCCGTCGAAGGTGACAAAGTGGGGGTCCCCGAAGGCGGAGGCTGGGGCAAGAGCAGGGGGTCAGAGAGGCCCCTTGCACCCGGCCCTGCCCAACCCCCCCCCCCCCCGGCCGGCACCCACCCAGGTGCGGGGGCTGGTACGTGCGGCAGTCACTGGAGGGTCGCCGCCGCATGTAGCGGGAGCACTCGGGCGCCCAGAGGCAGCAGTAATAGAAGCTGATGACGTCATAGAGCCAGTGGGACAGGCCCGGCACGCGGGGCGGCGTGCGGTACGGGGGCGCGCCCCAGTCGTGGCCGCGGTCGGGGGTGCTGCCGCTGGTGGAGTCGGCCGTCAGGAGCTGCGTGCCGTCTGCCGTGTAGCAGCACTGCTGACCCGAGCCGTACTGGGGGCTGGGGACGAGGACCAGTCAGGGCCACCGCTAAGACCCCCCCAGCCCCGGCCCCGGCCCGAGGGCTCACCTGGCCTGCACGGAGCGCACGCAGTGCACGGCCCCTGGGTGGTAGGTGCAGACGCTACCTTGGTCCATGTCACAGCCGTAGTCCGTCTGCAGAGTGGTTTAGTGGCTGCGGTGACCGAGGTTCTGCGCCCTCCGGCTCCCTGGGAGCTAGCCTCGTGGGGACCCTCAGACCCCAGCCTCACCTCACCGGGGCCTCCGTGGGCCTCAGTAGGGGAGGCTGGCCTCGCCCGTCCCCCCCGGCCCCCCGTCCCCACCCCTAAGGGACGCAGGGCTCACAAAGAATCGGCCGGTGTCGGCCCGGGCCTGGGCCAGCGTGCAGGGACAGTCGGGCAGCTCCTTCAGGAAGTTGGGCAGCCGGTCCTCCTCCTCCTCCCAGGCCAGACACTGGTTTCGGGCCCAGGCCACGGAGTCCTCCCGGAAGTCCTGGCTCAGGTGCCACGCGAGGGCGTGCTCGTTGGTCCAGAGCGCAGGCACGTCCCTGCGGTGGCGACGGAGCCGCAGCTAAGGCCGGGGCTTCCCCAGTGAGCGAGAGGCCCCAGCCCGACCCCGCGGCGCCCAGGCCCCCCGTACTTCTGCCCCGCGTAGTTACTGCCGTTCACGATCCGCAGCGCCCCCACTTTCCAGCTCTGGTACTGGGGAGGGGCAGGTCGTGGGGTGAAGCTGAAGAAGCCGGAGTTGGGGACGTTGGTGGCCAGAGAATAGAGGTACGACCACTCTGCTGTCCAGTTCCCCGAGTACGGCTGCCCTGAGGGACAGAGGGCCCTGGTCAGCCCGAGGACGGCTCCCAGGACCTGCGGGGTAGGGAGGCCATCTGGGCCTGGCCCCTGGCACCGAGCAGCCTGGCAGAAGGACGGTAGGGCCCAGGAGGCAGAGGGACCCCTGGAGACCCAGCCTGCTGCTCAAGAGGGCGTCTCCTCCTGGCCTGGTGACCCCCACTTCAGGGCCACTGTCCAGGTCCTGAGAGGATGGGCCAGAGCACCCTCTTCTGCCTCCAGAACTTTGTGTTCAAGGCCCAGGGTGTTCAAACCTTTTTGCTGCACCTGGAGTCCAAGTGGCCTGGCGGCGCTTCACCGGGCCGCCGGCCTCACTCAGTCTGATGCCAATTAATACCATCATCATCATTATCACTGTTATTATTATTATTACTGTTTTTTGTGGTACTGAGGATTGAACCCAGGGACATTCTACCTCCATGCTCCACCCCAGCCCAATTTTGTTATTTTAATTAATAATTTATTTATTTGTGGTACTGGAGATTGAACCCAGGGGCATTCTACCTCTGCGCTCCACCCCAGCCCAATTTTTAAATTTTACTTAATTAATAATTATTTATTTGTGGTACCGGGGATTGAACCCAGGGGCATTCTACCTCTGAGCTCCACCCCAGCCCAGTTATTTTATTTATTTATTTATTTATTTATTTATTTATTTGTTTATTTGTTTATTTTTGTGGTACTGGGGATTGAACCCAGGGGCATTCTACCTCTGAGCTACACCCCCAGTCCTATTTTTATTCTTTATTTTGAAACAGGGTCTCACTAAGTTGTGGAGGGCCTCACTAAGTAGCTGAAACTGGCTGCAGACCCGGATCCTCCTGTCTCAGCCTCCCAAGCACTGAGGTTACAAGCCTGTGCCACTGTGCCCCGCTTCATTTTTTTTATTTTTTATTTTGAAACAGGGTCTCACTAAGTTTCTGAGAGCCTCACTAAGTTCCTGAGGCTGACTCTGAACCCGCTAGCCTTCCATCTCAGCCTCCCAAGTACTGGAATTACAGGTGTACACCACCACGCCTGGCTGTATATTGTTATTTTTGTGTGTGGTAGGTGCGGGGAATGAAATGCAGGGGCATTCTACCTTTTAGCTACACCCCCAGCCCCATTTTCTTTTATTTTGAAACAGGGCCTCACTAAGTTACTGAGGCTGGCTTCAAGCCTGCGATCCTCCTGCCTCAGCCCCCCAATTACGGGGATTACAAGCCTGCGCCACCCGAATGTTGCGATTGCTGCTACTCTCCTTTCCTAGCCAGCCCCTGGCTCCCAATCCCCACTCCCCGCCCCCTAACCCAGCCCCCCCATCTCCTGGCCAGCCTCACCTGTCTCCTGGTAGCCCCAGAGCTCGATGGTGACCGTCTGCGCCGGCAGCAGGGACACATTCCAGGTGAGGCTGAGGTTCCCCAGGTCAGCGTTCTGGGTGCCGTAGTATTGCCAGCGCGTCTCATTCACGAGCTGACCCTTCTCGGTCTCCGACGCCTTGCTGGGGTGCACTGGGTCGGGGGAGCAAAGGCCTCAGTCCCCGAGACTCTGGGGACTTCCCAAGGACAAACCACCGAAGCCGCTGGGTGGTGGTGCCCCCGGCCCCTCAGGGCAGAAAAGGGCACCAGGCGTGGGAGACCCAGGGTTTGGCCTGGCGGAGCTGAGCGGCGGGCGCTGGCCACCTTGCTGGGCCGGGCCTCCTGTCCAGATGCCAGCGCATGGGGTAAGGACTGGAGGGACAGAGGACTGGTTTAGCCAGAGCAGCAGGTAGGCAGAACTCTCGGTGTGCATGGATTAGCGCTGGGGAAAGTCCCCGTGGGCCCCGGCTGCAAGCGGGGACAGGGCTCGCCGAGGGTGGGGTCTGGGCTCACCGGCCAGCCAGGTGCCCGCGTAAGGGAAGGAGCGGCCATTGTCTGGGGAGATGTTGAAGGGAATGCGGCCGCTCTCGTAAAGCAAGGGCGACACACAGTGCACCTGGCCCTGGGCGTCCACGTGGCCAAGCGTCTGGATGCTCTCCTTAAACCTGCGGGGGCAGAGGCGGCAGGAGGAGCTGAGCCCCGGCCTCCTCGGGGAACATGCACCCGGGTCCCAGGGCTTTGCCCCGCCAGCCGGGGGTGGGGTCGGGGGCCTCCCACCTGCAGATCACGCTGCCCGCCGAGCTGGGCCACTTCAAACGCTGCACCACAAAGTCCTTGCCCCCCATCATGGAGCCGGAGGAGGGCGACACCTCCAGGCAGAAGTTCCGGAAGTCCGAGCAGCAGGTGCCGAGGCCGGAGCAGGTCGGGTGGCAGGAGCAGGCCCCAGTGGGGTCCCCGCAGCGCTCGGAGCAGGTGTCCAAGGCATCTGGAGAACGGGACCCCGGGCACCCGCCTCAGGCGCGTGCGAGGCCGGCGGCCCCCTGCACCGGGCCTGCCTCAGTTTCTCCCAGGGTCAAGAGAAGGCAGGTGAGGGGTTTGCCCCGGTCACCACGCAGACGCAGGGGGAAGCCGCTGGTTCTGTGGGGGCTGGGCTCAGCCTCAGCACGGATAATTGAACGGTTGGAGGGACAGACAGACTAGAAAGCAACGGGATGAATGGGCACGCAGAGACATTCAGCCTCGTGGGGCTCGGGGGTCCCTGCCAGGGCTCCACTTGCCCCCCATACTGAGTCCTGTAGCTCGAGGGGAGGCGTCCTCAGAGGGCTAGTGTGGCCTGAGCCCTCGACATGGCCTCGGGGACCTCCCTGGGCTCCCAGAGGTGTCTGAGAGTCCAGTGCACCGTACGGGGTCCCCCAGCCTGGAGAAAGACCCCCCCTTGTTTGCCCGGGCTGGGATCTGGGCATGTGGCCACCAAGAATCCCATTCAAGAACTTTTTTGGGGGGGTACTGGGGATTGAACCTGGGGGGCACTCTACCTCCAAGCTACAGCCCCGGCCCTATTTTATTTATTTATTTATTTATTTATTTATTTATTTATTTATTGCGGTACTGGGGATTAAACCCAGGGCGTTCTATCTCAGAGCTACACTCCCCGGCCCTATTTTTTTAATTCTTTATTTTGAAATAGGGTCTAAGTTGCAGAGGGCCTCACTAAGTAGCTGAGGCTGGCCTTGAACCTGCGATCCTTCTGTCTCAGCCTCCCAAGGACTGGGATTACGAGCCGTGTGCCACCACGCCCCGGCTTCTATTTTATTTTTTCATTTTGAAACAGGGTTGATTTCACTAGGTTGATGAGAGTCTCACTATTTGCTGAGGCTGTCCTTGAACCTTCGATCCTTCTGTCTCAGCCTCCCAAGGACTGGGATTACAAGCTTGGGCCACCACACCCAGCTCCCATTCAAGGTCTAAGAGGGAGAGCGGCTCCCTTCCTTTTGGGGGACTGCAGGGACCGTCCCAGCAGGAAGCCCAGCAGTGGGGGAGGATATCCAGGGCTGCACCATGGGGGTGGTGGACGCCAGGCCTGAGCCTCCCCCGCTGGGCCGTGGGGACCTGTGGCAGGGCCCTGTTTTCAGGGGGTCTGTCCCTCTAGAGCTGGAGGGTAGAGACAGGGTCGCACATGGCATCTGACCCTCCTTCCCTACTCGCCCTTCCCCAACCAAAGGAGACCAGCCGAGGGCCAGGTCTGGGTCTGAGCCACCGGCGGCCCGACTTAAGTGCAGTGTCTGGCGCTCATGAGCAGCAATAAATATTTATTGGCCAGGGATGCGATGGCTCTGGCTGTGGGGAAGAGACGCAGATGCCGGTAAGTGAGATAAAGGGACAGGAGGAGGGGACACTGCAAGAGGGGCAGCGGGGTGGTGACGCCCGGCTCAACCCGGGGCCAGGGTCCCAGCTCTGGCGTTCTGGCCTTCTGCTAGACTGCCTTGGGGTCAGTGTAACCCCGGCGAGGACTGACATTCCTGCCTGGGGACTCTGGGAATGTCCTCCCACCCTCCACTGGGGGCTCTGCCGGTCTCCCCGGCCTCCCTCTCACCGAGCCTGAGCCTCCCAGCTCCCAGTGGACGTTGGGGGAGCCCAGCCCAGCCCCCCCATCTCTGCTGCAGGGCCCTGGACCCTGGAGCTCCAGAATTCCTTCCCCAGCACAGATGGCCTGACAGATGGCCAGAGGCTGTGCCCAGAGGGGTGTCTGTCCAGGGCCCAGCCGGTGGGGCAGATGGACAGACGGGGGACAGAAAGGCAGGGCGAAGCATACCTGCTGTGGGGCCGGGGGCTGTCGCCAGCAGCAGCAGGACCCAGGGCAAGAGGGCGAGCTTCATGGTGTGGCCTGCGTCGAGAGCCAGCAACGCAGTGGATCAGCGAAAGGCGGGAGGGCTAGGGCTCTGCTCCCGGCCCCGCCCGCCCGTCAGCGGCCCCGCCCCGCCCGCCCCGCCCGCCTGGGCCCCTCTCAAAGTCCACAGGTGTCTGCACGCGACCTGCCTCGTTAGCACATTCCTGACCCACCAGCCAGGGCCGCAGGGGAGGGGGCTGAACTCCACCCCGAGACCCCGTGCGAGGGAGAGGGGGCTGGAGCCTCTGGCTGCAGGACCTTTGACACCGAGGAGCCGGATGTCCAGAGGCGGCAGCTCAGGACTGCACCCTGGGTCCCGGCCCAGTGCGGCCGGCAGGGCCCGTGGGGCGGGGCTTCTGCCGGGATGGGATGCGCCCCGGTGGGTGAGTCCAGGGCTAGTCTGGATGCCCGCCCGGTGCCCGGGGATGGGCCTCCTCATGCCTGCAGCTCAGCTCCCGCAGGGAGAGGTGTAGCTGAGCCCCGCAGCCCTGGGGTGGGTGAGGGGGCTGCTGATTGGAGGATTGGAGGCCCGTCCTGGGCAGGCCAGAGTCTAGTGCTTGGCGGAGCTGTCAGATCAAGACCAGGTGGAGCCTGGCGACTCTCCTAGGATCCCGGTTGGAGGAAGGCAGGGGAGGAGAGGGAGGGAGGAAGGTGTCCTGAGAGAGAGACCGGGCGCAGAGAGCCACCACCCTGGCCCGCCCCCGCCCAGCTCTGGGCTCCCCTCCCTAACCCTCAGGCAGATGAGGAAACTGCGGCCCCTGGAAGGCGTGCCGTGGGCAGCCGAGGTCCCAGGGCCTGACACTTGGGTTGGACTTCTGGATGGGTGGGTGGCGCCCAACCAGCTGCAGCTTCTCAAGGTGTCCAAAGGGGACAGGTGTGTCAGCCTTGCAGGGAGCCGAGCCAGCCCATTGTTCTCCGGGTCCTGTCCCTTCCCTCCTAGGTGTGTCTGCCTGTGTCGGCGGCAGCACCTGCAGGGCTCCTGCCCGAACTGTCCGAGGCAGCCTGGAGGAACAAGCTGGAAGTGCCCCCCCCACCCTCTCCGGCAGCCTCATCGCTGTTCCAAACCTGCAGCCCACAGCGACCCTGACCTCCCAGAGGGGACAAAGCCTCTTTACACACGGGGTTGCCGAGCCCAGGTACGTGGGTGTCCTGTGTGTGGACACTGAGGTACCGGGCCCAGGAGCAGGCCCAGAACCAAGGGTGCTCTCAACCCCATTTTGTATGTGTGTGTTATTGGGGATTGAACCCAGAGGCATTCTACCTTCAAGCTACACCCCAGCCCGATTTTTTATTTATTTTTGAAACAGGGTCTCACTAGGTTGATGAGAGTCTCACTACTTGATGAGGCTGTCCTTGAACCTGTGATCCTCCTGTCTCAGCCTCCCAAGTACTGGGATTACAAGCGTGCACTACCATGCCCGGCGTATTTTTTATTTTTTTTTACTTTTTATTTTTTTGCGGTACTGGGGACTGAACTCAGGGGCATTCTACCTCCGAGCTATACCCCTAGCCCTATTTTTTATTCTTTATTTTGAAACAGGGTCTCACTAAGTTGCAGAGGGCCTCAATAGGCAGCTGAGGCTGGCTGGGAACCCGGATCCTCCTGTCTCAGCCTCCCAAATGCTGGGATTACAAGCGTGTGCCACTACACCCGGCTAATTTTTTATTCTTTATTTTGAAACAGGGTCTAAGTTGTGGAGGGCCTCACTAAGTAGCTGAGGCTGGCTGCAAACCCAGATCCTCTAGTCTCAGCCTCCCAAGAACTGGGATTACAAGCAAGTGCCAAAAGCTGGGCGCGGTGGCGCACTCTTAGTGAGACTCGGTTTCAAAATAAAGAATAAAAAATAGGGCTGGAGGAATAGCTTGGAGGTAGAATGCCCCTGAGTTCAATCCCAGTACTGCAAAAAAACCCAAGCAAGTGCCACCATGCCCAGCCTCTCAACCCCTCTCAAGTGCAGTGCCTGGCATTCAAGAGAGGCAATAAATATTTACTGGCCAAGGACGCGATGGCTCTGGGGGCGGGGGAGGGAGAGGTTGTGAGATTACAGCGACAGGTTAGGGTTGTGCCACTGCTCTGCAAGATGGACGGTGGGGTGGGGGCCTGCGGCCGGTGACGCCTAGAGCTCAGGGACAGGGGCTTGCCCGAGTACTGCTGGCCCCGTCTCTCAGCTCTCCCGGCGGCAGGTGCAGCCAGAACCCATCCTGGACACCGTGTCTTTGGCTCCACACGGCCCGTGCTGGGGACCCAGGGTGGTCCCCATCCCTGGCGTCTTTCCTGGACAGTGGTCACGTGCCCAGCCCACAAGGGACGCCCGACAGCGAGGAGGCGCCCTGCCTCCGTGCTGGAAGAGCTTCCACCCTGGCCTAGAGTGTGGGGGACAGATGGGAGCTGAGGAGGTGACAGTCATCAAGGCAGGCTTGGACCCTTGGACGCCGCGCACCCCCAGACGGGCAGGCCAGCCCTGCAGACCTGTCCCCTCGACATGCCTGCTAGGTTCTGAACAAGGGCTCACAGGAGCACGCTGTGCGCGGCGGCTGCTCGAGGGGGATGTTGGGAGGCGAGCCCTTCCTTCCCGACACCCCACGCGGCCAGCCTCTCTCCCCGGCCTGAGCCTGCCTGCGCCTGTGACCTGGGTCCCCCACGGCCCGTCACCTGGAGGGGGTCCCCCGACCCCACGGCCACCCTCCAGACTGCTGGTCCCCAGGTGCCCCAGGAGCCGGGCCTGCTCTGGGGAGGTGCAGGCCGGTAACCCCCTGGGAAGCTCCGGCCGGGCCCGCCCCGCCCCACAAGAGCGGGGCCTAAGAGGCACAGATCATTATTCCATCTTTATTAGAAAAGAAACCAAAAAAGGGGTGTGGGCGAGCCCGGCCCTGGACGCCGCAGCCCTTGTCTTGTGTCAGGCCGTAGTGGCGGGCTGGGCTGGGCTGGGCTGGGCACGTTTACAAAGTCAACATTTCATAGAAAAGGATGCCGGCCCTGCTGTGTGGATCCCAAGCAGTCCCTCCTGGTGCGGCTGAGGCGGGCCTCCCCCCCCCCCCCCCCCCCCCCCCCCC
>PVLC010016088.1:0-36039 GCA_004027655.1 Graphiurus murinus
AGCCGGGCGTGGTGGCGCACGCTTGTAATCCCAGCATTCGGGAGGCTGAGACCGGAGGATCCGGGTTCGCGGCCAGCCTCAGCTACCTAGTGAGGCACTCCGCAACTCAGTGAGACTCTGTTTCAAAATAAAGAATAAAAAGGGGCTGGGGGTGTAGCTCGGAGGTAGAATGCCCCTGAGTTCAATCCCCAGTACCAAAAAAAAAAAAAAAAAAAAAAAAAAAAATATATATATATATATATATATATATATATATATATATATATAATATGTGCGTGTGTGTGTGTGTGTGAGAGAGAGAGAGAGAGAGAGAGAGAGAGAGAGAGAGGTGTATGAAGGCTGGGACCTCCTACTCTGCCATCTTGGTAAAATTACAAATTATTTTAAAACTTGAAATTTTAAAACTGGATTGTACAGAATATAATGTAAAAAGTCACTAGATGTGTTTGCATGCAGAATGGGTCTGTCCAAGAAAAGAATGAACTTGCAGATGGAACAATGTAAATTATCCAAATAAAGAAAAGAGAAAGGAAAAAAAAGATTGAAAAGGAACTGAATAATAGCTCAGGGACCTATGAGAAGTTATCAACAGGTGTAATATGGCTTTGTGGAGTCTCCGAAGAAGAGAGAATGGAACAAATAATATATATTTTAAAAACAACGACCTAAATTTTGTAAAAAACTTTCTGAATTTTTTGAAAAATATAAATAATCATATTCAATTATTTTCTCTTGGAAAATTGAATAACTATGAAGTAAATCACGCCTAGGCATGCATAGTCCAGCCCATAAGAATCAAAGATAAAGATCGTGATAAGCACAAGATGGTAGCTGAGCAGTCAGTTAAAAAATTAAATTGATGGAAAAAGAAATGCTACTGAAACAGTAATAGCGACTCTCATAGGATTTTTATTTATAAATAAAACAACAATTAGAAAGCCTACACTGTAAATAGGGAAGTGTGTAAAGAAATTAAAATACACCCATACATGGAATGCTACTTGGCAATCAAAAGTAATTTAGACCTGTGTGCATGTATGCCTCTACAAGCTTGTACCTCACAAAGATGTACAATTACAATGCATCAATAAAATGAAATGAAATGAAATGAAATAAAACAATAAAATGCACTGGAAACAAAGTAACTTACAATTAACACATCCAGCAGCATGGATTCATCTCAGAAACATTGTGCAGAATGAAAGAAACTTTATACAAAGAAGAATTTACTATCTGATTCCATTTATACTCAGCTATAAATCAGCCAAAACTCATCTGTGGTGGAATATATCAGAAAATCAGTTATTTCTAGGTGGGACAAGAATTGACTGAGAAGGACCTTGAGAGATTTTTCTGGAGGAATAATAGTGCTCTACAGCATTATTACAATAATAGTATTCTAATAGTATTCATCACCATTGTAATAATATTCTACAGCAACATCACAGTGGTGGTTATGTAGTAGATGAAATTGTCAAAATTTGATGAAAGTACACTAAAAAATTGTACACTTCATTGCATGAAATTCAACATCAAAAGAACATGTAAACAAATATTGGATATTACTTTGTGATATGCACATGAGGTATTTAGGGGAAAGTGTATTGAGGTCTGCATTTTCCTTTGAAATGAATCCAAAAAAGCTGTATTGAGGATTGTAGGATTAACTACATGGATAGCCATTTGGCAAAGCAATATGGGAAATATTAATATAATCTGGGTGGTAGTTACATGACCATCACTAGAAGATTCTTTCAACTTTTCCATGTGTTTGAATTTTTTTAAAGTTGAAAAATACGTATTAAAATAAAAGAAGTAAAGAAGGGCAGAGGTACACAAAAACTGTATTTCATTATTTTTTAAAATGAAGACATGAAATAGTCTGAAACAGGACTTTAAAGACACTCATGTAGGGTACATGGGTATTCATTATATTGTTTTCTTCTCTTTTTTCCATAATTTTTGGTATGGTTAAAAAATTCAGAATATAATTTTCATCTTTATTTATTTATTTGTTATTACTGGGGATTGAACCCAGGGGCATCCTACCTCCAAGCTACACTCCAAGCCCTTTTTATTTTTTATTTTGAAACAGTGTCTCACTAAGTTGCTAAGAGTCTAAGTTGCTAGGGATGGCATTGAACCTGTGATCATCCTGTATCGCCTTCCAAGTACTGGGATTACAGACATACATACCCAGCCAGAATTTAATTTTTTAAATAAACTATAAATAGTTAAAATATAATGAAAAAGTATAAAGGGCAATGGACTGAGTCACAGGTCCTGGCCCTTTCATCTTTGCTCATTCATTAACTGACTATGGAGTTAGTGCAAGTGTCAAAAAGCACTCTGGGCCTCAATTTCCTCATTTGCAAAATAAGAGGATGAACAGGTAATACATTGTATATGCATTTTAATCTATACAATTATATACCTAAAATAGGCAAAAATAAACGAAAGGCAATTTTAAAAATTACCTCCTGTGAAAATAGTATAGTTGAGACACAATATTTAAAAGTATTAATTTGATTTAATTATAAAAGTCATCAAAGAATAATTTTGTATATAAGAGAATCATAATATGATTTTATTAAACCTAAACTCAGCAATTAATAAAGAAGTAGGTGAAAAATCATATCACTGAAAATCCCAAATCTTACTTTTCAGAAAAGGCAACAACCAGTAGGGCATGGTGGCACATGCTTGTAATCCAAGTACTTGGGGGGCTGAGACAGGATGTTCACAGGTTCACAGCCAGCCTCAGCAACCTCATGAGGCCCTCCACAACTTAGAGAGACCCTGTTTCAAAATAAAGAATAAAATAGGGCTGGAGGTATAGCTTGGAGGTAGACTATCCTTGGGTTCTATCCCCAGTACCACAAAAAGACGAAGGAAGGAAGGAAGGAAGGAAGGAAGGAAGGAAGGAAGGAAGGAAGGAAGGAAGGAAGGAAGGAAGGAAGGAAGGAAGGAAGGAAGGAGCCAGATATGGTGGTGCATGCTTTTAATCTGAGTACTTGGGAGGCAGAGGTAGGAGGATTGCAGGTTCGCAGCCGGCCTCAGCTACTTAGTGAGGCTCTCCTGTTTCAAAATAAAGAATAAAAAAATAGGACTGTGGTGTAACTCGGAGGTAGAATACCCCTGGGTTCAATCCCCAGTACCACACACACACAAAAAAAGAAAGAGGCAACAACCCAACCCAAGTTTTTAAGATGATTTCTAATATTTATTCTTTTAATAATTTAGCCCAATTTTGAGCTTAATTTTTTTAACCCCTTCAATATCAATACGGAGTGAAAATCAATGTGCCTTAAGAACATTGACAGTTTAAGATTCTATGATTTGGTTTAAGTATCAGTGACTTTGCATTACTAAACTTTTACCTATACTCTCACTTCATTCTCACCTCTACCTAAATATCATACTTAAGGAAGACAAAATATTTACTCTAAAATCTTTGCTGAATAGTGTGACTTTGTGGGAAAGGAGCAAGGGCAGGTTCTGGGGAATTAACCCAGGGGCATTCTGTTTCTAAAATACAACCCCAGGCCCTTTGTTGTTTTGTTTTGTTTTGTTTTTTGTCTTGTCCTGTCTTGGTTTTTTGTTTTGTTTTGTTTTGTTTTGTTTTGTTTTGTTTTGTTTTGTTTTGTTTTGTTTCAGGGACTTTACAGGTTGCTGAGAGTCTTGCTACATTCCTGAGGCTGTCCTTGAATCTGTGATCTGCGTGTCTCAGACTCCCAACTACTGAAGTTACAGGTGTGTGCCACCACGCCCAGATTTTTGTGACGTTTTGACAGCCACAGCAGAGTACTGTCATGATCAATCCCTGTCAGACAGCCATCATTATCATTCCCCAACAGAGACCAGTAGATTTGGGGTTGCTAATGAATTGCATGCAGGAGACAGACTAATCTTGAAAAGCTTTAAGATTAAAACTCTCAATGTACCATGTAGGGATATAAATATAAAGTACTCCAGAAGTATATTCATTAAGAAATTTATCTGCTTTGAAAAACAATGCTGTATTGAAGCTCTTGCCTTTTAATTAGATTGAGAGAAATTTCTTCTTTTTCTTCTCAGTCTCCTTAGCATTTTCTTTATTCCCTCACTTTCTTCGTATTTTTATTGGATTTTTTCCTACTTATACCTAACTTCTGTTAATTGTTTCTCATTGTCCCAATATGGGTAACACTCATGTTTTCCCCAATGAACTCTAATAGGAAATATGCCCTGTTGAATTCTCTCATGCAAAAAAAGCTTTTCCCTGGAAATCTAAAAAGTAAATAAAGGAATTTGAAGCAACAAATCTTTTCTTTCCTATCATTTTGTTCCTGAAATGAATCCATCACCTAGAAGAAAATCTATTTAGTTTATGAGATAAATAATTGTGTATAAGTTTAAATCAGAATCCCTATTGTTGAAAAAAATTAATATGCTACTGAATAGAGCCATCTTTTTTTAAAGAATTAATGTGAGTTCTATGTAATTGTAGAGTCTTCTTATCCATTGTATGTAATAGTTCATATAAGCTGAGAAACCAAAGACCCATGAAGAATTAAGGGTGATTACATGCAATAGATAATGGTAGAAAACACTAGGGGGAGCTTCAGGTTTTTTGCTTAATTTTGCATGTTCATCTCTAAATGCATTTCTAAAGAAAAAAAAATTTACCTCTCTATTACTGCTTTTAAATCCTAAGAAAGACATAGCAATGATTTAATAGTTGAATAATAAACTAACTAAAATGACTCAGGGAAAAATAACTTCTTTTGTTGTTAATGCTATATCAAAGTGCAGACAGAGCCAAATGAGTTGACTCTCTCAGAATCAGTCTGTAAAAGTGAAAAAGATAATGTTAGTGTTTCTATGGCTTATGTATCTCTGAGAGAGAGGAAGAGGGACACATTACCTGTGATTGTCAGACAGCTTAACACTGGGAATGGTGGTGGGCGTGAGAGGGAAATGGAGAACAGCAAGAAGACTCTATTCTCAGAATATTCTAAAGGTCACAAGATTTCTGTATTGCCCAGAGAAGAGATGAAACTATTGTCTATCTCCTATCCCCATTTCTCACAGACATGAACACTTTAAGGAAGGAAATTATGATTCTTCGAATATGTCAGTGTATAGGAGATGAGTTCCATTATCCCACACAGAGCTTTTCTGAAAAAAAGAAAAAGAAAAAGGGTAGTGGGGGTTTAATATGACCACAGTGTCTGTGTGCACAGGTAAAGCAGCAAAGGAGGGCTGCTAATCAGAATAACTGGACTTGGGAATTACTTTTTTGAAAGACATTTCCAGATCCCCTCCATATTAGTAAAAAAAAAAAAAAAAAAAAAAAAAAAGCTCATACTAAACAGCAGTTGTCTTCCTTAAAAGTTACACAGCCTGATTATCCAAAAATAATTACCGAAGACTAGATGGATGTTCTTTCTAGCTTATCGTGAATTTTCTGGGAAGTTTGTTCATTGTTTTATCATAATTTTTTTTTTGTACTGGGGATTAAACCCAGGGCAGATTCTACCTTCAGCCCTTAAAACAAAAAACAAACAAACAAAAAAAAACTAGCTTTTGTTTTGAAATATAGTCTCACTGGGTTGCTGAGAGTCTTGCTAAGTTGCTGACATTGACCTCAAACCTGCATCTCAGCCTCCCAAGTACTGGAATTACAGGTGTGAGCCACCATCCCGGCTTCATAATTCTTTTCCTATTTATTAAACATCTTTCTAACTCCCTCTCCATTGTTTTTGAAAACATTTCCAAATGAGGAAATGCATATCAAGAGATCAAATTAAGGATCTGAAAAATAACTCTAAAAATAAACAAATAAGGCAATTCTTGAAGACAAACAGACCAAAAAGATGGATTGTTTTAAATACTGAATCTCCATGCTATAGATATTCTATAGTGAAACTATGCTCAATACTATTAATAACAAATTAAATGGCAACACAACAGGAGCAAATATATTCTAATTATATTATTAATAAAAAATAAATCCCTAGATGACATAAACTGCTATTTTTCCAAACAGATATACGCACTTCCCTGGTAAAAACTGTCTTCTAAAAAATTCCTTTTATGAAAGATGCCTTTAACATTCACTGTTGATAGGAAATATGTTTAAAATTTTTAAAGACACAGATTAGTATATGAGTTATACTCTAAAAACAAAGCTTAAAGAAAACACTAAACATGTTGCAAAAGATTAGAGACTCATAATTAAAGAATTAAGCAGAAAAATCCTCTATAGAGACAAACAGAATCAGGCAAATATGAAATTCTCTCAATATCTGTTGTCCTGCTAGTCTTGGTTCAACTGATCCATGAGGCATGTGGCTTTGCTCTCAACTGACGACATTGAAAAAAGCAGCACACATTTCAGACTTTTGACAGGAAGCACAATCTTAAAGGCACTACTATTCAACACAAATGAAAAGCTGCATTCCTAAAAACATCATTTGTATAGAGCTATCTGAATTTTATGGAGTTCCAATATTTCTTTAGGCTCTGTGGTATCTACCATGGTCAGACGACCAGACCTACCCCGAGTCCTCTCCTGCTGACCGCCTGCAAGACCTTTTATCACATACCTAACTAACTGTCAATTTTCAGTGAAAGGCTATGAGTTTGATGAGGGCAGGGCTGTGGTTCCTGCACACTACTGTTTCCTACTTGTTGCAGCATTAGACACAACAGATGACTGCCAAATGCATGGTAACCTTTGAGTTGCTTTCACTGACATTTTTTGCTTCTCAACATGCTACACAATTCACAACTAGTTTTCATTATACTAATGTGTGTGCTTACCATGAACTAGTTAAGGAATATATCTCCTGAATTATGCAGTATCCTTTTTATGAAGTCCCAGAAGAAACATTTGCTAGGAGCCTGTGTATCCTGAACTAGCTGCTCATTGCCTGAGAAAGCTGTTTATTCTCTTGATGCTGACCCTGTATTTTGGAATTAATTGTTTTCATACTTGTGTTGGCTGCTAGGGAGCCGAGGACTAAACCTGAAGCCCACCTCTAACTAGTACCTAAGGCATCACAGAGGGTGTCTGGTTCCCTAGTTATGCTTCATGTTCTGCTATTCCTTCCTCTGGCCTTCCCTTGACTTCATTTCCCTCACTTAGTTTTAAATTTATTTTATGTATCTTTGTAAGTCACCTTAATTTCTTTTTGAAACAAGGCAAGACATAAATAAATTGATTTTCCCCTTCATGATAGAAGTTATTAACTTTGCTGAAGAAGGGAAGCGGCAAAGGAAGACAAAATACAGAGTTGGCACTGTACGGCTGATTTAAAGAGACCTTGGGGATACCTTGTAAAGAGAAGATACTATTTCTAACCCACATTGTATAGTTTTAGTTTTATGTACATACAGGCAATTGCACAATGTCAACACTTTTTATTGTTATCACCATTATGTTAATGCTACAAAATATTTAAAAGTAAAAAATACAAAGGAATATAACTGGACCAGAAGAAGCTTCAGTTTTACTTATGGTCAGAACATTAGGAATAAAAAAATTCATGGAACTGTAAAAATACATGGAAATCACTGGTACCAAGTGGACAGAATGGCCCCTTATTCTTGAATTATGCTTGGAGATACAGTTTTCCTCCCTACTCCATCCTTTTCTCCTTCACAGGGAAAATTATCAATATTTCATGAGAGGTAAATTCTCAAGAGACAGAAATAGACCAATGCCAGGTAAGAACAAATAATCAAAAAATTTTTTTAGAAACTAATATTTGAGTTGAGTAGTTTATTCAGGAATTCAACTGCATAGTATCTTAATCTGACAAAATTATTAAAATAGTCAATCGAATATAGAATATTTCTATGCTTTCTATTACTATACCCACAGCTGCATATCAGGTACATCTGACTGAAAGGAAAAAGCTATGACAAAGAAACACACACACACATGTCTTCTGCCCCCAAATTTTAAAAAGCAACTCTTCCACCAGCATCATGCCCATCTTTGCTCCAGGTCCAGGTGGAAAACTACTGTCAGTCTATTTTCACAAGCCCGTTTAAACTCCATAGGTATTTATAAATGCAGTTATCATTACCATTGTTGCCTTATCACTCTCCATGATTGCTCTCTTTCAGTCAAGTACAAAGAGAGCCTGACTGTAAATGTTTTGTCATAAAACTGCTATTCAAACAATAAAAAGGGTTATAATGGTACTAAAAATAATTTACCCCCAAGGCTGCCACATAGGCTGGTAGTGTGCAAATCGAGGGCCACAAAACACTTCCAGCTCACTACTTTCTGGGCTTTTCTATTGCATCTGTACCCACACATGCATCGTTTCAAAAACAATACAGATAGCACCACATGTCTGGGATATCCAGAACTTTTTTAGAATAAGACTTTAAAAGGAACCAGTTATTTTTAGTAATATTACCACTACTGTACTTAAGAAACAGGGTAAATTAGAGTTTGTGTCTTTCAAAAAGAAAATTACCTTTAAGTTCTTTAGTTTAGAGGTGACTGTAAACATATAGTGCACATATATGCACATATATAGCACATATACATATATCATACAAGATATATATACAACACATAAATATGTGTACATATATAATACATGCATGCCATATAAACACACATATATTACACATCAATATATTCTACATATACAATATACATATACACATGGATATAAATATATGTCATGTGTATGTAAGACACATATACATCCTATACATGCAAATGCACACATGTATGAATCTTTATGCTGACAGTGTTTTTGTTGGCATCAGGACTTGCTGTGCACTGCCACCCAGGGGCTATCAACATTTTAACATGTTTTCTTGCCAAGAAGCACTCAAAGCCATTACCAAATTGTATCCAGGGCAATCCTTCATGGTACTTGTTAGCATTCTTCTGTAGTTTTGGTCTCATTTCTTAGAGCATAAATGCATATATCAAAGAAAAGCAGAGGAAAAAGAAGAGAGAATAAATGCCAAACAAGTAAGTGACCACCTAGAAGGAAAAAAATTATACTGATGAGACTGGCCAAAAGAAATAGAAAAGGGAGGAAAAGAAGAAAGAGGAGGTTTATCGGGGTTTTATGGCCACTGTTCTGGGTAAATATTCCTTCTTATAACAATAAAGACAAATAAAGTACAAAGAAAGGATAAAGCAGAAGATTACAGACCTGGCCGGTGTTTGATAAATGGCACTCTACTTTACTTTGCTTATTGTGTACTTCATACCTCACTCCTGAATATGGAAGAGAATTTTATTAAAGATTTAGCCACGGTGGTGGTGGTGACTGGCTCACAGTAATTTTCCTACAAAGTAGTTTAATCTATCACAGGGCAGACAGTGCACCTTCTTACCATGTATCATATCTGTCTATTGAGTAAGTGCTATCCAAATCCAATTTCTTTTCATTTTTGGAACCTGTGATGCATATTCAAGATACACTTTCGTTTTGTCTTTGCCCTAAATTGGGTGCCATATGAGATGGAAGGTGGGGGGAGGAGTACTAATAAAAAGGAAATCTACACTCTATGGTTTCTATGGCATTCTGGTCATTTTTTATATATTTTACAAAAGTAAACTGCATAATTTTAATGGCATATAACAGTGGTCACATGTAGAGTGCCCACGACCTTTCATGTTTATGGATATGAATATGAAGCATTGCACCACTGATTATGAAATGAACTTAGAAAACCATTGCAGTCAAGCTCCAGTTTTGAGCTTTGTGGAGTACAGAGGGATGTTCCATTCAATAACGAAATGACTCGTGCAATAATAGGGAAACTGCTTTGACCAAAATCATTTGGCAGTTCATTATGTGATAAAATGTAAGCCCAGGAGTGTCACAAGCAAGGCACCTTCAGAGCACTCTGTTATGAAACTACAGGAATTAGAAAAGCTTCGTGAGGCCATTCTCTTCATCTGTTTCTGATATCGAAGTGCTCTCAGCAAAATATTTTCAAACATAAAGTCTATGCTCCCATCATGAGATTCTATTATTTCTTCTTCTGTTGTGTTACTTTTTTTTTTTTTTTTTGCCTATGATGAATTGTTTTCTAACCTGACAATTGTTTAAATGTTATTTGTCTTTTTGTAACAAATAAGTGATTCTGCCTTAGCCTAATGGTAACTAATCCTTCACAATACTGTTATATTCTTGTTACAGATCTTCTGTAAAATTGGCTTTACACATGTTTTTAAATTATAAGGCTGATTAATGTATATTTTTGTCCAACAGAAATTGCATTTCAGGATCATAAATTATTATTGTCTGACAATCTTTTGGAGGACTCACAAATCCCAGACAGTTCATTTCTGTCTAACAACATTTTTAAAGGTATGTTTATCTGGTCAGTTTTCAAGCTGTTTCTACCTTCATCAACTTGAATAATGTCTGACCTCAAATACAACCATAAAATTTTGGAAAGCTTTTCAAAGAAAATGAATACCCCCTTAGTGTCATCCAGAGTCCTTCAATTTACATATGAGAAAACAATTGAATCCCATAGAGTAACTTGTTTTTTGTGTGTGTTTTGTTTTTGTTTTTGTGGTACTGGGGATAGAATCCAGGGGCATTCTACCTCTGAGCTACACCCCCCAACCTCATGTTTTTTTTTTGTTTTGTTTTTTGTTTTTTTTTTGCAGTACTGGGGATTGAACTCAGGGGCATTCTACCTCTGAGCTACACCCCCAGTCCTATTTTTTATTCTTTATTTTGAAACCAGGTCTCACTAAGTTGTGGAGTGCCTCACTAGATAGCTGAGGCTGACTGCGAACCCGGATCCTCTGGTCTCAGCCTCCCCAATGCTGGGATTACAAGCATGCGCCACCACGCCCGGCTCTATTCTTTATTTTGAAACAGGGTCTAAGTTGTGGAGGGCCTTACTAAGTAGCTGAGGCTGGCCTTGAACCTGGATCCTCAGATCTCAGCCTCCCAAGTACTGGGATTACAAGCGTTTGCCACCACGCCCAGCTGTAACTTGTTTTTTGACAACTAATTAATTTACAATTAGAGCCAGGCATGGTTGTACACACCTGAAATCGCAGTGCCTGGGAGAATGAGACAGAAAGTTCACAGGTTTGCAACCTCAGTTATTTAGTGAGGCCCTCTGCAACTTTGTAAGACTGTTAAAAAAAAAAAAAAATAGGACTGGGGATGTAACTCAGAGGTAGAATGCCCCTCCCCACGGGGTTAAATCCCCATTACCACAAAAAAAAAAAAATTGCAATTAGAAGTACATAGATTTTAAATGTAAAAAGCCAAGTTTTCAAACCTCCTTCTGCAATTAATTGATCTTGTAACTTTCACAAACCATTAGTTCTCTGAGTCTCAGTGGTCTGCAAATGGAAAGAACAACACTTAGCACATGAGTTTGTTACAGGAATCGGTGAGATAAAGTACTTAAAATGCTTGGTTCGCAGTAACTGCTCAACACATGATACCAATTACTTATAACACCAAGCCTGGAGACCAGTGATTATTAAGATTTCTTAGAACTGGGAGTGGTGGCACTCACCAGAAATCCCAGTGCTTGAGAGAATGAGTCAGGAGGATAGGAGGTTCAAGGTCAACTGGAAATACATTAGCAAGGTGTTGTTTGAAAATAAAAAATAAAATAGGGCTGGGTGTAACTCAGAGGTTGAATGCCCCTGGGTTCAGTCCCCAGCACCACCAACCCCCTCACACACACACAGGTTTTCAGGTTTCCTTTGCACATTTATTCACACCACCTATAATCTCTCCTTCATATATATATATATATATATTATGTATATATATATATATTGTATATATGTTATATATAATGAATCAGTACTTAGGGTAAAGGCAAGTTAAAGTTTCATCTAAAATTATAAGATATTCACTTATCAAAACAATTAAAATTTACTACAACTAAAGATTTTTAAAAGGGGTTATTATACAGAATAGTACCAATTGTTATAAAATATTTATTGTTATTGTTATAAAATATTTATCACAGTTTGGGGATAAAAGAGACAAAAATGGGCAATAATACAAAGAATCTGACTTTTTCATCAGTTTCCTAAAATATATTGACAACACAATATCTAAATACTTTTAATATAAATTAAAACTATTATATGGTCATTATATATGTGTGTTTTTTCAAAATGCATTTGTCTTATTCTAATAATAATGCATGCAGTTCCAAAGTAAAAAAGAATCATTCATAATCCTACTATCCAGAAATAACTGTTTTTAACATTTTGATGAGAATTATTAAAATCTTTTAAATATATACTATATAATTATTTAATGTGATATTGAATTAATCATATATATGAGATAGATTATATACCATTTTATATTCTAGCCTTTTCTAATTATAAGCTATAATTAAAATTGGAAAAAATTATAAATTATCTATACTACTATATATTCTTGAAAAGCTGGTTGTTAAATGGCATATCACAGTGATAAGTTAGTATTTTATTTAATTTCCATTCTATTATAAATTATTTATGCTATCTCCAGTAACTCTGTTATAAGCATCATAAATTCTTTTAAACTAGAATTTTCTATTATCCACTAAACTAAAAACTCCTTGAAGCCACAGCTCTTGTCTTACCTTTATCTGATTTTCATTTGCTGCCAGCATGATGTGAATACTTAATAAGAACTAATATAAAAAATATGTCCCTAACAACATTCAATAAAGACATTTTCCTTTACAAACACTACAAAACTAATTCACAATCTATGGTTCATACTGCTCTGATTTCCTTATATTGCCACAATAAATTTTACACAGAAAATTTAATGGTTTCTGCTAAATATAGCCCCTTTTCCTGGAAGTTTCCTCTATGGACCATGGATATTCTTAAATAGCAAGACATGTGAGATACATCCATAAATTCACCTGCTTTGTTAGTGATTGTGGCGCCTAGATGAAGAGATAAGGTTAGCAACAAGAAAAAAATAGTACTATTGCATATAGTTTTCAAAAATATTCACATCTTTTAAGCGCCATCTTTAAAAAATCCAAAGCAACAACATTGACTCATATTGCTGAGAGGTATTTCATATTCAAAGAACACATTTGCCTTATACATTTACACACTTGGAGGATTGAAATTTGTAATGTCAATAGAAGAAATCAAATATTAGAATAATTGGGGATCTGCTGTATGACACCTGCCCTGGACTTAGAAACTTCCTGTGTAAAGATTGATTTGAGAGTGATGTAAAGTCAGGACATTAAAATAACAAAAAGGAAGGCACCAAATTACATCATGTCAAAAGAAAAAGGAAAACCAAAAAGTTGAACATTTCAAGAATGATTTTAACTGCTGTTGGGGGAAAATGGGCAAAAACAGACTATTTGAAAAGATATTATACAGAAGCCTTTTCTTAAAAAACAAAAACTTAAGTGTGTGTGTATACATGATAAACTAGTATTATAAGTTTATTTTTTTCTATTCACTGCCTTTAAATTCCTACTGGTCTGACTCAAAGTAAAAAGTGCTCTATTGGCAACAAAAGAGTCTTATTTTTAATACTTTTTTACTTATATTCAAAGCACAGAATTTATACGGCAGAAGCACCCATTACCAAGAAAGACATTAGAGCATTCTAGAAACCAGGAGTCTTTTATCTAATACTGTTTAAAGATGCATTCATTAGTACAGAAGTCTCTCACCAAAATTGAAATTTAAGATTTGTTTAGTTATATAGATGACTTGGAAATTTGTAAAAATAACTTTATTTTTACATTTCCAATAGAATCAGTTGCCAGAGTTAGCAATACAATTAAATCATCACATCAGGACCAGACATATTATGCCTTGTACAAGACTGTACCTACTACCACACAGCGCCACCTGGCAGCAGGATGAAGAATTGTGTCACTGTGGCCTCTTGAGAATAGTCATTAATTAGTATTGTACACTATTCTCCTGAAAGACCTCAACTGATGCTGACCTCATTTTCCCCATTAAAAATGGACACATTCACATACTAACTTTGAAAAGCTAGGGCTTGTGCTCATTTTGCTTTTGATATTTTTACTTTTTAAGCATCTTGATTTAGAACAATGCATTTTCAAAGAACATCTTCACTGCAGCTGATCACAACTGATAATGATGAATGTATCTATATTTTTCAAAAATAATTTGTCATCAGTTTTCATGGAGATCATCACAAGTTAATTTACAACTGTGCACACATGAAATCCAGGGTTCAATGGGATGTAGCTGTTTGCTTCTTTGGAAAAGAAGTAACTCCTCATATTTGCATATTGGAATCATTCCTATTTTTATTTATATGTTTACCTATATAAATTATATAAATAAAAATACCACATATACCCATGGTATATGTACTTGTGCCCTGGGTATGTATCTAAACACACAATTTGTAAATATTAGCATTAAAAAAATCCTTATTCAATCCTTGGCCTTTCTGTTCATAATGATTTACTATAGCACAGATACAAATAACAACTAGATACACTCACAAAACAAAAAAAATTTAACAGTAAGTACTTTAATAATCTTACCCAAAACAGTTTTGTCCTTTGAAAAGGAAATTTTTGGCACCCAATGTCCCTTATTCCTAAACAGTTTTTATTTGTCATTCCCATTTCCTCACAGCTTCATAATAAAAAGGGGGGTGAAAAAAATAAGAAACTGATAATTATTGTCTGCATATTTTCAGTCCAACTGAAATTCCAAAAATAATGCCACCAACTCAATGAGCAAAATATCCAGCTGAGCTCATGTTCATATGATTGAAGAAGTTAGTACCCTTCTCTATATCACATTACAGTTTTCCTGACCATAAACAAATAATATTTGACATCTTCCCAACGTGTGGGGCAATTGTCACTTAAAAATAAAAGCAAATTTATTTTTGATTTGTTTCATACTTTCTAGTCATTTCTCCTAAATAAAATAAAAATTTCAAAAATAAAAATTTACATTAGAATCTATCAAAACATACCTTCTGTATATTTAAAAGGTATCAAAAGTGCCCAGTAAAAATATTATAGAGTGGAGGATACAGCATATATCAGATTATACACTCAAAGAAAGACCTCTTTTCACATTTTCCTTTAAATCTTGTAAAGTGGTACATGAAAGGTAGCAAAACAAAATTTCACGGAAAGGGACATACTTATTGGAAAATGGCTTAAGTCAGTTCTTATTGACACACTTCCCTACTTTCCTCAAAGCTCAGTATTGGAACAGTAGTCACCATGTTGACAAAGTAAAAAATAAAAATAGAAGTGGTGTTTTCCCAACCTACCTGAATGTGCTTCCCCAGGTGATATTGATGAGTTCTTCAGTTCAAAATTGGACTGGAAAGGTGGAGGGGTGCAGGGGTGCAGAGAATCTGAAAGGTGGGTTATTAAGAGACCCTTGTGACCTCATTCTTATATTTAACCTGAATAACCAGCACACCAAGCCTGAAACATGGCCTACAGGATTACACTCAACGACAGAAGAAATGCCTCAGGGTCACATGCCCAGAATATATTTAGAAGAACAATATTTGTACTTTCTGTACAGAACATCTGTCAGTTATTGCTGGAGCATCACTGCTCAATGCATTCAGGGGTAGAAGCAGACATATAGATATAGATACAAGACGTGGGACTTATAATGGATACCTCTTAGGCCCCACTTCACATTCCTTGGGGTCTCCTTTTTACTGTAATTTTTACTGTGGCAGCCTGTTGCTGTCAGGTCTGACCTAGAAACCCAACCTTTCACCTCAAGGTCATTGGGTACCTCGGGCAAGACCTCCTACATAATTTGTGGGGTCAAATAAAAAAATAAAGGCAAAAAGGATTTTGTTTGTAAATAATTATTAATTTCAAAACAATGAGAGCACAGAATTAAACCAAGCATTAGGATCTATGCACTGCCCCTGTGAGTGCATAGGTCAACACCATAAAGCCAGTCTTGTGCTTTTGATTTCTGCAATCAAACTTCTCTAACGCTACCCATGGTAGTATTTATTAAAGAAACCTGAAAATGTCTGAGAAATTCTTGAGCATTGGAGGTTGGAAGCTAGTGGATAAATGTTCCTTTCTTCCTTCCCTTGTATATACAATTTGGAAATATATTCTATGGGGCTCTTCAGGAAACTGCAGCTTGATAACACACCTCTTGCTCCTTGCTTGTTCTGCTCTTCTCAGTTGCTCCTTCCTATTCCTTAGGACCACCTCCCAAAATAAATGATCGACAAAAGGGCTCTGGTCTCAGGATCTGCTTTGGGGCAAGATCTAGGCTAATGCAGGGGAGAAAACAGGTTGGATGGCCGAGGGCTGGAACGATAGTAGAATATACAACAGTTTGATAGTTATAGCAATAGTAACATGAAGTTGGAAAAAGAGATGATTTCAAAAATTAGAAAGCTAGATCAAAAGGACTTGGTAACTGATTGGATGTGGAAGATGAAAAAGAGAATCAAAATATAACTGAAAGATTTCTTCTTCAAATTAGTAATGGATGGAGACAGCATTAACCAACTTAAGGGACTCAGAAGAAGAAAAATTGGAGTATGAAAATAACAAGTTTGGTTTTGGATCTATTGGGCTTGGAGTGCCTCTAGGGTGATTTATAAATGAAAATGTATCAGCAAACAGTTACACTTGATTCTGATACCAGTAAACAAATCTAAGTAAAGGCAGGGATGAATATAACAACAAATGCACAATTAAATAGTTATTGAATACAAAACTGGAGTTGGAGGAAATTTTCCCCCAAAATTATTATAATGACATCCATTCTTTATTTTTACTACTAAAGCTCCTGCTGGCAACCTATTATGCTTGAAAATACTTCTGTAAGAATTATAAATACAAAAGAAAGAAAACCCAGATCAACTAATTATTATACTGAATGATTTTAATGTGAAGTGTTTCCAAAATCAATATTTAAAAATCTCAAGGTTATTATATTCCTTTTTCACTATCATCCTATCTTTTCAAATGACATAATCTACTTGAGAATTAAAATAAATTCAAACTTTTATTAGGAAACTAAAACATTAATACTACTAAACTCTGGGGAGCTGCCAAAGTTGTAAGCTTCCAAAGATTTTCCTTCTGACCCCAGATATTTAGCCAAGAACTATAGGACGAATTGTTCTTCAAGTAATATTTACTGTAAAAGCCATGCAGCCTTTCATTTCTGCAGGAAACAGCAAGTTGCTTTAGGGTGAAAGCTTAAAATCAGCTCTACCTACAATCACCAAATTTGACTGTATTAATCTTTATTAATTTGTTTTGGACAGAACTAAAAATCTATCTTTAATATTTGGAGTCAACCTTCATCTGGAATTTATTATTCACATATTCATTCTCTTTAAAATGTCTTTGGGATTACATGTGCATTTATTTACCAGGCTTCTTTGAAGGTGGAGCTGTCCACATGAATCATAAAGAAGTGACACTGGTGTTGAATATAAGGCACTTTGATCTTCCTAAGAACCAATATTTGTGACCTTTTAGAAGTGGTCAAAAGCAAGACAAGACACCTCAGCTGTAAAGATCAGAAAGACACCCAAGCTGAGAGAGGGCTAGAACCAGAAAATGTACAGGGAAAACCTGCCTTGAAGCGTGTAAAATTATAAATACTATGAAACTACACGAAAATGGATGATTAAATAGTGAAAGCTAGGGAGACTTTCTTTTAAAAAGACATGCAAAAACAGAGTAATAAATTGAACATCAAAATTTAAAATATCAATAAAAAAGTTATATGCAACACTAAGAATGACAGGAAAAAGGAAATAAAAGTCCTGATGTAGGCATTTTTAAACTCCCTTTAAATTGCCAAAGCACTAAAACATTTTTAATTATAGGTAAATATACTATTGTATATTGTTCCATGCATTTTACTAGGTTGAAAGAGGAGGAAGCCCCTACTCCCAAGGGCAAAGATAATTTTTCAAATATTTATTTACTATTTAGAATTTAGAAACAGTCAAACAAAAGATTTCACAACACTCTGAAAATACATTTCTTGAGATATTTGTGGCAAGGATTGCCAAGAAATGTATGCCAACATACACAGGTTCGACTCTAGCTACAATAAGCATAGTTATAAATCTTCTACAAGGCTATATAAAGACAATCAACTAAACCATTTATACCATCATGAATTAAATTCAGCACATAAATTCTTACATAGAGACCTGCAAAAACCAGTACAGATTCCAAGCAATGGTATCAGTGCCCTCTGAAGTAGCTTACTCTTCAGATGCGTATCACTAAATATTGCATAGAATGTTTCTTTATGGTCCTTTAAGTCTCTGATACTCAGGATATAGTGTGAGATGAACAGCAGGGACAAATCCGGGATCTTATTAGAAATGCACATTTTCAGGCCCACCACAAAACTATTAAATCAGAACCTGCATTTTAACAAAACTCTCAGGTGACTCTTCAGCACATTCAGGTCTGAGAATCACCACTCTAAAATAGCTAAAACTTGATTAGATGAATAAAGTTTGGGTAAGCACTTAAGAATTGTTATGCAGTGTTCCAAAACTCATCTATGGACCATTAAGCAATTTGCTTTGATAGTGAAAGAAAAAAGTTGAAGATTTAATTTCACACCATTTTCTTTGTAAAGGTAAATTCCTTTAAAAATCTTTTTTTAATGCTTAAAAATTCTTTTGTCAAAGTTCAATCGCAAATAATAAATCATAGAGACATGCGGCAATTAGAAATGTGGTTTCTTAGCAAGTGCAATAGTGTGTCAGCTCAGAGGCCACAGGACAAATTGCAAATGGTTGCGAATCTTCAAAAGAGAAAATGCAGTTCAGATCAATCTTCTGAACCAATTGTCTCATTCAAAAACAGCAGCACTTTTAGAAACTTTAGCTTTAAAATTCAGGGTGAATTTGGATCTCTTTCTACATAATAAAATTATTCCCATTATATGTACATAATTGTAAACCCTAGGTCCACCAGTGTGACTTTTGGCAAATTTTACAATTTTTTTGAGCTCTGGTCCCTTTACTTGTGAAAATTAGAATTATACTGCCCATTTGGAAGAGTTTGGAATTAAATAAAAGGTAAATAAAATACTATGCTAAGCTCATGACTAATAAACATTGGCTTCATTCCTAACATGTTTAGTCTTATCTATAGTTCATTATATTTGTATTAAATACACCTGTCAATTATAAAGTTGTAATTGGCAGGAAAGCGTATCTCACCTAGTGATAGTTAACAATTATTTTGAGTAAAATTGATAGATAAGAAAAAACATATCACAATTAAATGGTATTATGACTAAGTTCCACCATTGGACAGAAAACTATTACATAACTATAATAATGCTAGCAAATAATTATATAATCACTATTTTGCAGCATTTTCTAGGTGTTTGTCAAATCACCAATATTTTTATCATCTTTATTCTATATATGAAGCTATCAGTATACACAAAAGCTAAATAGCTTTCTTAGAAATTGTATAGCAAGTAAAGGAAAAAAATCAGGAGTGATTTGTTTCAAATCATACCTTATAAACATTAAAAAGTACTAAAATTTCTGACTTTAACTAAAATTTGAGTTACACACAAAAATACAAAATTAAATGTAATGTGTCAAATACTAACATACTTTAAAATTAAAACATATAAACCACTGACCTGCTTCATTAATTTGTAAAGTAAACTAGCTCTCATAGACATTACATTTTCACAAAGCATGTAGTGTTCAACTTCACTTCAAACATGTACCATCAATTAGGAATATTTATTTATGATGTGGTTAACAGAAAAATAATTAATAAAATAAAATGGTCATTTGTGCACCAATTTTGAAAGCAGATAGGGAAAAAAATCTACATTAAATAAATGAGGTGGGGGAAAACTTCTGTTCCTGGAAGTTTGGAAATGTCTTAGAAGACAAGAAAATGTTCTTTAAATTCCCTCTCTGGAAAAATTGAACACACCATTTCAAAAAGATATGACCACAGGAACAATTGTATAAAGATGATGTTACAATATTAAAGCCATTGTATTAGCAAATATACAGTAAATCAGAAAAATAAAAAATATAGTGATCAGAAAAATAAAAAATATAGTGTTATTCAAATAGTTACCTATAGCTTGGAGTAAAAGTTTTAGACACAGTCATAAGTGCTGATTGTAAAGCTGTTCTATCTCAAACAACTTTCAAGATAAGATGATGTACTTTGGAAATCTGTTAGGTGAAAAATGGTATTAAACTACCAAAAAGTAATTAACAAATAAATCTAAATATAATACAATTGCATGTGAGAATGAAAAACAGCAAGAATAACAATAACAGCGTTATATGTTGAAAATTTTAAACAGAACACAAAACTAAGTCTTTAAAATATTATATAGAGACCACATAATTTAACTTACATTCCTGGAAGTTTAAAAACCTAAGTACAGCAAAAACTTTAAGCAGACCTTTTTATTAAGAAGATGGATATTGTTTTGTATCGTCCATTAGAGGCTGACTTTTATTTTAAATGAGTAAAGAAAATGTGGGAGAAAACCTAGGTTTAAGATGTTTCAGGATATTGCAGGCTATCCAGGGTGTTATGAAATATTTGTCTCTTGAGATTTATAAAAATGAACACAGAAAATTATATATTTAATCACTATAATTATGGGAGGAAGGAATTGAGTCTGAAAATTCTATTTCTGTGTTTTCTTATTCCCCATATGACCAATGCGGTGTTGACAACACTGATACACGTTTGTAAATACTGTTTACCAAAAAAATAAAAAATAAATGATTTGTAAAAAAGTCGAGCTCAAAGAAGTAGAGAACAGAATAGTGGTTACAAGAAACTAGGAAGAGTAAGGATAAGAGTGAGTGGGGAATGATTGTTTAAAAAGTATAAATTCACAACCAGATGGAATGAGTTCTCACATTCCGTTACACAGAAGTATGGATATAGTTAACAATATCATAGCATGTAATTCAAAATAGCTAGAAGATAGGGTTTTGGAAGTTCTTATCACGAAGAACTGGTAAGTATTTGAGATGATAGATAACCAAAATAGATAACAATGTATAAATATACTGAAATATCATACTGTACTCCATAAAAATATTATCTATCCATAAATATTGGAATACTAAAAAAATGAATCTTTAATGATCCCTATCTAGTTACTTTACCTACTTTTAAGGTTTTTAATTAAAAACTATCACAAAAGATCACATTTCTAAAACGCAAGAAAGTCCCTAAGATAACTCATTTCATTCACTTTTTATATAAATGATGTTTGAGGTTTTAGTAAGTTGTAGACACTATTTTAGGTGCAGGGGATACAACAACAAATGAGAAAGATACCTGTCTTTATGAAGCTTATATTTACAGAAGAATACATAGAAAATAAATGCTAAAGAAACAAGTAAGAATTCCAAATCCTAAACAGTACTGGGGAAAATAAAATAGAGTACAGGGCAGTAATTATGATGAGTAGACTGAGAAGAATTCTGTGAAGCAATTATGTTTGGCCTAAGATACATTTGATGAGAAAGAGCCAGCAATAGAAAGAATGTCAAGTGAAAAAGTCCTAAGACTAGAGTATTAAAGTCTATAAAAGGACATGTAGTTAGACCATACTGAGCAAGTACAAAATTGGTAAGAGAGGTCAAAATTAGACAGATTCTCTACATACAGTTTTGTAAACTTTGGAAGGAATTTGGATTTTGTGCAGAATTTAATATAAAGTCATAACAAATATAAACAAAGATTAATTATGATCTGATTATTTAAAATAAAAATATAGCCTCACTGATTAATTCTAACATATTTAATGATGAAATAACACCAATTCTTCAGAAACTTTCACAAAGAGAACACTTCTCAGTCTATTCTAGTACCCAAGCATCAAAATCAAAGACATCCAAAGAAAAAAATTATGTCACTACCCCTCATGAACATAGAAGCCAAAATCCTTAACAAAATACTAGCAAAGTGAGCCCAGCAACATATAAAAAGTATATATATTTTTTTGCAGTACCGGGGATTGAACCCAAGGGCATTCTACCTCTCTACCTCCCAGCCACATCCCGAGCCCTATTTTTTATTCTTTATTTTGAAACAGGGTCTCACTGAGTTGCAGAGCGCCTTACTAAGTAGCTGAGGCTGGCCACAAACCCCAATCCTTCGGTCTCAGCCTCCCAAGTACTGGGATTACAAGCATACGCCACAACGCCCAGCTAGTATGAGACTTTTGATTATTATACACTATACTTATTGCCAAATGGGATTTGTCCCAAGAATACAAGGTTAATTTAACATATGAAAACCACTTAGTGCAATATACCACATTCATAGATTAAAGGACTAAAGAACTAATAAAAACTACAATGATTGATGGAGAAAAGCATTTGGAAAATTCCAACAACCATTTCTAACTTTAAAAATTAAACAAATCATAAATAAAAGGGAAGAGAAGCACTCTCTACTTTCATCCTCTCCATCTCAAGATGCTGGCCTTCTGCAAAACTGGTAGCCTCGGCTCTGCACTGCTCCCAGGGTTATATTTACCATAATTTTACAGGGTCTTCTGCTTTACTAACCAAAGCTCATATTAACTACTGAATTAAAGGGGATTTTGCAGTTATTCAAATTAACACATCCATTCAAAAGTAAATAACATGAATAAAAAACCAGAACCAGAATTTGTGGACGTAATGAATGAAATAAGGACTACTGATCAAATCAGAAGTAGCAGCCTTATCACATCAAAGCCAGGCTGTTTTGTGGCAGGTGCTGATACCAACATGTTAGCATTTTGCAAGACCCCTCAAGAAGCAACACAAGCATCATCAGGAAGACAGAGAATGTTTGAGAAACTTGCAAAGTCCACAAAGCTTACTGTGGCTGCCATTGGAGGATTGCGCTCTGGAAAAAGGCTAAACATGATATTGTATGCAAATTCAAAATAGCAACAAAAAAATAGAAAAGACCATTAAGTATCCAGAAGTCTTGTTAGATTACCTTACCAGGAGCAGGGTCACATAAAGACTGCCAAAACAGGTGGGTGTGCCCACTGCTTGTTACCTGATGATAACTGGTAGAAACATTAGAGCAGACAGAACAAAGAAAATGAGGCTGGTTGATCAATTGGTGGAACCTCCAGGACCAAGATTAAAAACTCCAGAAGTACAGACAATTGTATAACTAAAAGGAGATACAGTTACTTTTGCCAAAGACTAACTGATAAGATGATAAAGGCAATTTGTATCCAGGCAAACACAGTTTAACAATAAAACCCACCTCTCTCTTAAAAGAAACAAAGCAAGAAAGGGAGGAAGGGTTGCAAATTTTCTCAAACTGATAAAGTAAATCTACAAAACTGCCTATAGTTAACATCATACTTACTTATACAAGAGTAAACACTTCCCCACTAAGGTTGAGAAGAAAGCAAAGATAGTCAAACTCAACACTGCTGTTCAACATTTCACTTAAATTTCTTTTTTTTTTTTTTTTTTTTGCGGTACTGGGGATTGAACTCAGGGCCATTCTACCTCCGAACTATACCCCCAGCCCTATTTTTTATTCTTTATTTTGAAACCGGGTCTCACTAAGTTGCGGAGTGCCTCACTAGGTAGCTGAGGCTGGCCGCGAACCCGGATCCTCTTGTCTCAGCCTCCCGAATGCTGAGATTAACATTTCACTTAAATTTCTAACCAGTACATTAAAGCAAAGATTGAGGGTAAGGCTTGGAGGAAGATAAATAAAGGTATCTAAATTGAAAAGGAGAGCCGGGCGTGGTGGCGCACGCTTGTAATCCCAGCATTCGGGAGGCTGAGACCGGAGGATCCCTGTTCGCGGCCAGCCTCAGCTACCTAGTGAGGCACTCCGCAACTTAGTGAGACTCGGTTTCAAAATAAAGAATAAAAAAAAATAGGGCTGGGGGTATAGCTCGGAGGTAGAATGCCCCTGAGTTCAATCCCCAGTACCGCCAAAAAAAAAACCCCCAAAAAAAAAAAGAAAAGGAGGAAGTAAAACTATTCTATATTGATAGATAATGGGATCCTATATGTTAATAAAAACCCTAATAGTTAAGAGCAAAAACCTACATATAACTTCAAGCATGGTCAAAGTGGTATAAGATCCACATTCAAAAAATCAATTGTGTTTACATAAGACATTAATGAAAATTCAAAAGTAAAGTAAAATCAAGGAAATAATTCTATTCACAAAGGCATCAATATTTTTTTAAAAAAATTAGCAAGAAATTTATGAAAGGAAATGGGAGACTTGTACCCTGAAAACTACAAAGCATGTAAAAAATCCAAAAGGACTGGCAAAAAACTCCTTGATTCAAGGTTGCAAGATGCATTGTTAATATACAAAATCAACCATTTCCCTACCTACCAGCAGTAAATAAGTGTAATTTGAAATTAAAAGCTTAAGGCCATTTACATTAGCACTCCCTTAAAAGTGGAATACTTTTATATAAGCCCAATGAAACATGTACAAAATTTGTATGTACAAAAAACCTCAGATGAAAGAGATCAATCAATCAATAAATGAAGATATATTTAATGTTAATAGATTAGAAAAGTCAAATTAGTCAAGATATCAGTTCTTCCTAACCTGATCTATAGATTCTACCCAATCCCAATCAAAATCTCAGAAAATTATTTTGTGAGTATTGACCATTGATCCTAAAGTTTATAGAAAAAGAAAAAGACCCATCATAGCCAACATAATATTGAAAGAGAAGAATAAATGTGAGAATAGCTACTCTCTCACTTAAAGACTTGTTGTAATGCCACCATAGTCAAGAATTTTAGAGAAAAAAATAGATCAATGAAACATAATGGAGAGCCCAAGGAAAAAAACCCAAATAAATATAGTCAACTTATTTTTGACAAATGACAAAAAGGCAATACAATGAGGCAAAAATGGTCTTTTAAAAATGACATATGATCAGCCAGATGTGGTAGTGCACGCTTGTAATCCCAGCATTGGGAGGCTGAGACCGGAGGATCCGGGTTCGCGGCCAGCCTCAGCTGCTTAGTGAGGCACTCTGCAACTTAGTGAGACCCGGTTTCAAAAATAAAGAATAAAAAATAGGGCTGGGGATGTAGCTCGAAGGTAGAACGCCCCTGAGTTCAATCCCCAGTACCGCAAAAAATAAAATTAAATTAAATTAAATAAATAAATAAATAAAAATGGCGTATGATCAAGTGGGCATGCATATTCAGAAAAAAAAAAAAGAATGTAGATACATACCTGATAGCTTTCAAAAAATGGATCATAGACTTAAATGTAAAATATAAAACTACATAAAACCTAGAGTTTGGTATAGGAAAAGATATAGATACCTTAGGAGTTTGGTAACATTTTAGATATAATATCTAATGCATAATCCAAGAAAGAAAGAATTGATAAGCTGGACATCAAAAAAATTAACAGCTTTCTGATTTGCAGAAAACACTGGAAATTGACTGAAAAAAAAAACACAGAGTGAGATAAAATAATTTTATAAGACATTTTAGGCTAGGCAATAAACAGTGCTTGGGAAACTGAATCAGGAGGATTGCAGGTTCAAAGCCAGCATTAGCAACTTAGTGAGGCTCTCAAAAACTTTGTAAGAGTCTATTTCCAAATAAAAAAGGCTGGGGGTGTAGGTCAGAAGTAGAATGCCCCTAGTTTTTATTCTCAGCTCCACATACACACATATAATTAATAATAATAATAATAATAATAATAATAATAATATTCAGACATATTGAATAAAGTACTGCCATTCAAAGTATGCAAAAAAATTTTTAAACATGATTTTAAAATGGACCAAAGAAGATATATAGATGATTGGAAAGATGATGCACACCATATATCATTAGGAAATGTAAATTCAAACAATGAAATACCACCATACATATATTACAATTCTCAAAATCCAAAACGTGACACACCAACTGCTGACAAGGTTGTAGAGCAATAGAAATTCTTATTAATTGCTGGTAGAAACACAAAATGGTACATATCATGTGGAAGATGTTTTGGCAGCTTCTTATAAAACTAAATATACACTTACTATAGGATCTACCAATGATATTTCTTGGTACATACTCGGGAGAATTTAAATATAATGTCCACACAAAAATCTGACCTTGGATGTTTATACAGCTTTATTCATAACTGTCACAACCTAGAAGCAAATAAAATGTCTTTCAGGGAAATTAAAGTATCAAAGCTAAAGTAAATGAAAGAGACAAAAACAATAGAAAAGGTCAATTAAACTAAAAAGTGTTTTGCTGAGAACATAAAAACAAAGCTTCAGCTATACTAAGAAAAACAAAGAAGACTCAAATAAAATCAGAAATAAAAGAGGACATATTATAATTGATACCACAGAGATACATAGGATCACAAAGAGACAACTACTGACATACAATTATATGCCAATGAATTGGTTAACCTAGAAGAGACAGATAAATTTCTGAAAATATACAACATATCAGCACTAAATCAAGAAGAGAGAAAAAATCGGATTAGATCAATATCAAGTAAAGGAACCAAATCTTTAAGAAAACATAACTCATGAGTAAAAGCTCAGGACCTGATTATTTCACTGATGAATTACACCAAATATTTAAAGTACTATAGCCAATCCTTCTCAAACTATTACAAAAATTTGAAGGGAAAGAAAACTTCCAAACTTATTTCATAAAGTCAGAATTATGCTAACCAAACACAAGGACACTACAAGAACAGAACAGTCTGATATCATTTTATATAAAACTAGAAAAGGTTCAGAATAACCAAAACAATCTTGAGCAAAGGAAACATAGCTGAAGACGCTACACTAACTGATTTCAAAATATACTGTAAAGCTATAGTAATTAAAACAGCATGGTATTAAAATCAGAACAGACCAGTGGCATACAACAGAGATCCCAGAAATAAGTCTACACATTTACAGTCCATTAATTTTCAACAAAGATGCCAAGAATATACACAGGAAAAGAAGTCTCTTCAATACAGGTGGTGGGAAAACTTATGGTCCATATGCAGAAGAATGAAATTAGATATTTTCCATACTATATACAAAAACATATGCAAAAGAGATTAAAGACTTACATGTAAGACCTGAAACTATGAAACTACATGGAGAAAACATGATGGAAAAGCTCTACCACATTGATCTAGACAATTATTTTTTATATTACTCCCACAAAATAGTTGAGAAAAAACAAATATATACAAGTGAGATTACACTGAACGAAAAAAATCCTCTGCATAGCAAAGGAAACAATCAACAGAGTAAAGAGACAATTTATGGACTATGAGAAAATATTTACAAATCATGTTTTGATAAGGGATTATACAAAATATACAAGGACTATACATAACTCAATAGGAACAAAATAAATAACCAAATTTTATAAATAGGCAAAGAATGTGCTTAGACAATCTCAAAAGTAAACATGCAAACTGTCTACAGATGTATGAAAAAGTGTTCAACATCACTAATCATCCAGGCAGTGCAAGTCAAAACCACAATGAGATGCCATTTCACACCTGTCAGAATGGCCATTATTGAAAAGAAAAAAGACAATAAGTTTTGGTGAAGATGTAGAGAAAAAAGAACTCTTGAAAATTGTTGATGCAATGTAAGTCAGTAAAGCCTTTATGAGCAACAGTATGGTGTACCCTCAAAAAGCTAAAAATAAAATTACTGTAAGATCCAGCAATCCCACTACTGGTATCTAGCCAAAGGACATTAAATAAGTATATTAAAGATATATCTGCTCCCATTTTCATCACAGCATTATTCACAATAGCCAAGATAGGGAGTCAACCTAAATGTCCATGAATAGATGACCAGACTTTTTTTTACTTTTCAGGAGCTGACAGCTCCTGAGTTTGTCTTCAGTGTTGGAAGACATGTCAGAATAGAATTTTGAGTAGTACTAAAACAGTTAAGATTTAAAGGACTCTTGGATATGCACTGTGTCCATTTTGAATTGTGACATGGACATGAGCCTGTGGGGGCCAGGATCAGAAAAGAATGCTATAGTTTGAATCTGTACTATCTCCCAAAGGTCCATGTGTTAGGGAGTTGGTCCCTAGCCCTGACAATATTTGGAGTTACTGTAACTTTAAAAGTTGGGACCCAGTTGAAAGTCATTGGGTCAATAGGAGTGCCTTTTAAAGAGATGCTGGAACCCCATTCCCTTCTTCTTTCTCTCTTTTCACTTCCCAGCCAAGAGGTGAGCAGTTTGGCCCCACTACTAGTTCCCACCATGATGTGCTTCCTTGTGACAGGTCCAAAAGCAATGGACCACGTAATCACAGACTGAAATCTCCAAAAAATGAGTTAAAATTAGCCTTTTCCTTTTATCAATTGATTATCTTGGGTAACTGTGATAGTAATGGAAAGTGACAACACAACTATTAAATGAAACAAGCCAATCTAAAAAGGCCAAATTCCACATGATTCCAATTATATGACATTCTGGGAATGGGAAAGGTACAAAATTAATTTTAAAAAAAAAGATGATAGTTTTCAGAGATTGGGGCAGGCAGTATGAATATACAACATACAGAAAAAATATTTAGAGCAGTGAAATAACTCTGTATGATTCTATAAGGACATATAGGTAGATATAGATACAGATATAGATATAGATGCCCTTATACCTTTGTCCAAACTTATAGAATGTATACCAACAGTGAACTCTAATGTAAACTATGGATATTGGGTGATAGTAATATGTCAGTGAAGGTTCATCAACTGTAATAAGTATACCAGTGTGGTGTGCAATGTTGATAGTGGGGGAAGCTATGTATGTGTTGCAGTCGAGGGGTTATAAGAAATTCCTATACCTGCAACTCAATTTTTCTGTGAACCTAAAACTAGTCTAGAAAGTAATGTCTGTTACATAGTAAGTACATGTAAATTAAAGAACAAAGTACAAAGTATTAATGAGAAAAATTAAAGAGGATCAAAAGACATGGGGAGACATTACATTTTTATAGATTGAAAATCTTAATATTGTTAGAATGACAATTTTCTTTACAATGATCCATATATTCAACCAAATATCTATTGAAATCCAAGCAAGATATTTTATAAATTTTTTAAGTTGATCCCTAAATTTATATAGAAATGCAAAGGACTTGGAATAGCCAAAACAACTTAATAAAGTAGAGAAAAGTTAGAAGACTTAGATTAACTGATTCCAAAACTTACCATGGGCCTACAATAATTACGATGACATTATATCAGTACAAGAATAGACATTTACATCAATGGAATAAAACTGAGAGTCAAGAAATCCTCAGTTTGTTTGTTTGTGCTAGAGATTTAAACCAGGGGTGTCTACCTCTGATTTACATCTCCAGCCCTTTTATTATTATTTTTATTTATTTTTTTTTTTTTTTTTTTTTTTGCGGTACTGGGGATGGAACTCAGAGGCATTCTACCTCCGAGCTATACCCCCAGCCCTATTTTTTATTCTTTATTTTGAAACCGAGTCTCACTAAGTTGCGGAGTATTATTATTTTTTTTTGAAACAGGATCTTGCTAAGTTACTGAGACTGGCCTCAAACCTGTGATCCTCCTATCTCAGTCTCCCATGTATCAGAATTACAGACATGCACCACCCATGCCCAGCTATCACTTATATTTATGATCAAGTAATTTTCAGTGAAAGTACAAAGACATTTCTGTAGGAAAAGTCTTTCATCCTATGGCTGATGTAACTAAATAATCCTTGTTCAAAAACTAACTTAGACACTCACCTCATATCAGTGTCAAAATTTACTCAAAATCGATCATCACCTTAAGCATAAGATCCAATGCTATTAAATCTATAGAAGAAAACAGAGGATACAATTTTTATTCCTTCAGTTAGGCAGAGAATTTTTAGATATGACAAGAAAAGTATAAACCATAAAAGAAAAACTGGTAAACTGACTTACTTAAAATTAAAATTTCATGGGAATATAAAATGGCACAGACACACTGCAAACAGTGTGACAGTTTCTTTGACATTAAACAAAATCATCATACTATGCAGTGGTTCTACTCCTAGGAATATGACCAAGAAAATAAAAACATATGTCTGCACAAATACTTCTAAGCGAATATTCATATAAATATTATTCACAAAAGCCCAAGACTGAGAACAGTCCAAATGCCCAACATCCAGTGAGTAGATAAATAAAAACATAGTATATCCACAAGTAGAATGGTATTAAGAAAAAATAAAACAACATAGATTAAAAAGGAGAGTGAACTATAGATTCATACCACTACTTGAGTGAATGTCAAAATGTTATGCTAAATAAAAGAAGTCATACATAGAAGATGTTTTATAAGATTCCATTATTTTAAAAAATATCCAGAAATGGCAAATTTCTAGTGAAAAACAGATAAAATAAGAAATTATTGCAAATGAGCATTTTTTAAAAAATTTGGGTGATAAAACATTCTAAAAGTGGCTTATCATAATGATGACCCAGCTTTATAAATTTACTAAAGACCATTTAACCATATATTTACAAAGGGTGAATTTATGGCATATAAATTATAAAGATGTTGTATAAAGAAATGGCATTACCATGATGGAATACAAAAGTTCTAGTCCCTGAAGCTTGATAATCTTGAATTTAATACAGTCTAGTGCTTATAAATTTTCCCCAATATTCTTATTTCTTTTGTAAAATCAATCTATGTTCTACTGTACTATTATCGACATTGTTTTTAACTCATAGACACAAGAGAATTAGGCCAAAAACAGTTAAGTTGTCACAGTATCTCCTAATGTCATAATAGATCATCTTGTTTACCTCACATTAGAGGAACTTCTTTTTATAACCTGATAATCTACTCCATGTATCTAGAATGAAGCAAGAACACATAGATTTTTAAATAAAATACTATTAAAATACTTGAAGAAAATAGTAAATTATTCCTTATCAGGGTTGTGATAATAACTCAGAATATCTCTATTTCTTGAGTCCTTCAAAAATTAGAGCCATCATTTACTTAATAATCACAGGTAACATCAATGGCATTGGTTTGATAATTTCTGTTCTAAATTCTATTCCAAAGCATATAATATATAACTTTGTTATACATACAGAAAATCACTTTGTTCTGTTTTTCTCTCTAGAATCTATTCTAAGTATCACATTCTACTCTCTACTCTGTAGATCTTTTAAACCTTGGACAAAAGCAATAAAATGTTAATCTTATAACTGCCATATGTGCATAACAGGGTTATGAATTGAAGGTAAATTTAGTGGTCAAATCATCCCGTCTGTTTTTGAAGCACTGTAGAAATTTTCCCAGCAATATCCTAAATATTTAAATTCTACTTTTTAAAGGAATAAATTCATAACCCAAGATTTCCTACATCTTTAGATTTCCATAGCAACTTTTTCCCCTTCTCCTATTATAGATACACACACACACACACACACACACACACACACACACAACACACATTTTCGATATATATTCTTCATTCTTTTAAATGAAATCCTAATAAGAGTTGAACTTTACTCTTAACAATCTTCTAAATTCTAAAGATTTCTTTCCATCCAGTTAATAATTTTTTGCTTATTCATATTGCTATAATGGTAATTGTTTTCATTCTGTCACCTAGAAGATCCAAATCTTGATACTGATAATCTACAGATGAATAAATTTCAACTATTGAGGTTATTAAAGTTCAAAGTCAAATAGAGGTAGAATAACCAGATTTGAAGAAGCTCTAAATAATATTCTACCTATATAAAACTAAAAGGCAAACTAATAATTTTTAAATAAAAAATATGGGTTGCATAAGTTATTTCCTCCAATTTTAGTGTAAATACTTACTTTAAGAAAGTTTCTTCATTACATATTTGTAGAACTCATCACAAACTTTACTATGTAAAATTTCATTATAATTTAAAAGACATTGATAAAATGGTGGATTAGGAAGTGTCAGTTCTTTTTCCCTTACTGAATTAACAATAGAGAAACCAAAATTCCTTTAGGAGAATTATAGAAACCAGTTAAGAATTTGCAGTAAGCACAAAGCTGAGCACATTGAAATAGATAAGAAGAGTCATTCATTTTATCTCTGATTGCCCCCTCCAGAAGCCAGCACAGGTCAGCTTGGCTCAGGGCTTCTCCCTAGAGAGGAAAGAGAAGATGGTGCATCTAATATCTTGGTTTTTTTGAAAGGCATTCTGAGGGATTTGCATCGGTCTTATCTGGCCCAGAGCACCAAAAGAACCAGTAAAGTTCAGAAGGCCCATGGTGGTACAGATAAGTTGTCAGGGTCTGGTGCAATTAGAAGAATCCCTCCAACTTATGACCACTCCCTTAAAAGGGAAGGAAAAAAATGATGTATTTGGCATCCTAGTTTTGGAGGGAGCTCCCCAAGGGACTGCCTTCTGTCTCACCTGATTTGCAGAGCTTATAAGGGATGCCTGGGAGTCACTAAGTCAAAGGGAAGAGAGGCAACTTGCTACTGCAGCACCAAAGAACATATGGTACTGTACACAGACATCACAGGAAGCAAGAGATTAAGAGCTCCTGAAAAGGAAATCGCTGGCAAATCTATCTAATTGGGAAATACATGCACAAGGCTGGAGTAGTTGCAGCTTCCAAAACAGGTTTTAAATTTCCCCAAATCTCTATCTGGGCTCACCAGTGAAGGTCTTCCTGCATGAAACTGGCTAGTAAAGACTGGAAGTAGCTTTTAAAACACACACACACACACACACACACACACACACACACACAATTTAGCCAAAAATAAAAGCATATGAAAAAATACAAAACATGTCCCATCAAATAAACAAAATAAATCTCCAGGAACCAACCCCAAAGAATTAAGATAAGTTACCTGGAAAATAATTCAAAATAATTGTCTTTAAAAAGGAAATGATATACAAGAGAACAAAAATAGACAACTAAATGGAATCAGGAAAATGAGAAATGAGCAATATAAGCGTGTCCATAAAGATAAGCTATAAAAAGGACAAAAGAGAAATTCTAGTGCTGAGCAATGCAATAAATAAACTGAAAAATTATCAATAGTGAATTTGATCAAGCAGAAGAAAAATTCAGCAAACTCGAAGGCAGGTGATTTAAAATCATTGGATCAGAGGCGTAAAAAGAAATGAAGAAAGCCTAAGGGACTTAAGAGCACAAAAGAAAGAAAGGAAGAATAAAATAAAAATGCAATAAGGATTTCTAGAAAAAGAAGAGAAAGAAATGGGAAACAGAGTTTATTTTTAAAAAGAGTTACTGAAATTTTCCCAAATCTGAGGAAAGAAATGGGCAGCCAAATTTAAGAAACCCAAAGAACTTCAACCAGAATAAACCAAAAGAGAACCATGCAAAAACAGATTAAAGTCATCAAAAGTCAAGGACACAGAGAATTTTCAAGTAATATGAGAAAAAGACTTATCATATAAAAAAGAGTTGCCATTAAATTATTAACAAATATTTCAGCAGAACTCTTGCAGTCCAGAAGACAGCAAAATGATATGTTCAAGGTGTGAGAGAGAAAAGGAAAAAAAAAAAAAAAACTGCTGGTCAAGAATAATATATCCATCAAAATTGTCTTAAAACAGTGAAAAATTTTTATAGATTAAAAAACTGAGGGAGTTCATCACTACTAAACTGCCTAAAGATATTTAAGAGGAGACCTACAAGTTAAAATGGAAGTACATTACATAGCAATATGAAAGCATTTGTAAATATAAAGCTTGCTGGCAAAAGTAAATATATGGACAAATACAAAATATTCTAATACAGTAATGGTAGTTTATAAAGCCTTTTTAATTTTGGCAAGAAGTTAACAACAAAAGCAAAAAATAAACTATTATTATCCAACTATATTAATGGAAAAAGTTATTTGAGGAATAGTTTGCAACAGCAAAATATAAAGCAAGGGTGGAGAGATACTAAAATAATAGTTTTGCATATGAATGAAATGATTACCAATTTAAAATGAACTATTATAACCATAAGATGTTTAATGCACACTCCACAATAACCACAAAGAAAATAAATATGGAAGATACACAAAAGAAAATGGAAAAGGAATAAGTGTATCAATTTTTTAAAAAAGCAATAAAACAAAAAGGCAGCAAGAGAGGAAAAGAGAGACAAAATATCTATAAGACAAACAGAAAACAATTCAGTGGCAATAGTAAGTCCTTCCTAACTATTTTAAATGTAAATGGATTAAACTCCCAATCAAAAGAAATAAGGTAGCTGAGTAGATTTTTAAATGTAATAATATACTGTGTATAAAAAATTTATCTTAGATGTAGACACACATAGCCTGAAAGTGAAAGGATGGAAATAGATATTCTCTGCAGATGGTAACAAAAAGAGAGCAGAAGTAGCCATATTTACATCAGAAAAATAGACTTCAAGTAAAAAACTGACACAAGAGACAAAGAAGGACATTATCTAGCCATCTGTCCCATGGTATCCATGGGGGACTGGATACAGAATTCCCTGGGGATACCAAAACTTGAGGACCTTCACAGCACTTATATGAATTGATGTTATATTTGCATACAAGTTATGCACATCCTCCTATATACCTTAAATCATCTCTAGGTCATTTATAATACCAAATAAAATTTAAATACTATGTAAGTAATTATGAATTGTTTATAGAATTATAAATTACAAGCCAGATGTAGTGGTGCATGCTTGTAATCCCAGAATTTGGGAGGCTGAGACTGGAGGATCCAGGTTCACAGCCAGCCTCAGCTACCTAGTGAGGCGCTCCACAACTTAGTGAGACCCTATTTCAAAATAAAGAATAAAAAATAGGGCTGGGGGTATAGCTCGGAAGTAGAATGCCCCTGAGTTCAATCCCCAGTACTGCAAAAAAAAAAAAAAAAAAAAAAAAAGAATTATAAATTACAATGAAAATTACAATATTAAGTATAGATGGAATTTTTAAAACATAGTTTTGATCTATGTTGGTTGAATTCATGGATGTAAAATCTGCAGATGCAGAGGACTGCCTGTACAGTGACATGGGTCAATTCAGTTGGAAGATGTAATAATTATACATTTATATGCACTAACTAGTTAGAAAACCCAAATATATAATGTGAGCATTTACAGAATTTAAGAGAAAAATAGACAATACAAGAATAGTAGGATATTTCAATTTTCCACTTTTACTAATAGATAGAACAAGAAGATAATAAATCAACAAGAAGACTTGAAAAAAAGCATAGGCCAATTGAACCTAATAGACATATTTAGAACACAAAATCCAACTCCAGTAGATATACACTTCTCTCAAATGAAAACAGAACATTTTCCAGAATAAATCATGTTGGCAACAAACAAGTCATACCAAATTTTAAAACTGAAATCATACCACATGTCTTTTTGGGTCAAAATGAAATAGATTAGAAACCAATAACAACAAGAAAATAGAAAACTCACAAACATGAAAGTTAACACACTCTTGAAATTACAAGGTAAATTAGAAAGTATGTTAAACAAATGAAAATGAAAACTAAGTATGCCAAAACATAGGATTCAGCAAAACCAGCACTAAGAAAAAATGTTTATAATAGTAAATATCTGCATGTCAAACAAGATCTCAAATCAACACACTAACTTCATTCCTCAAGGAACTAGAAAAACAGCAAACTAAACACAAACTAGCAGAAGGAAAGAAATAATAAGATTAGAAGAAACATAAGTGAGCCGGGCGTGGTGGCGCATGCTTGTAATCCCAGCATTCCGGAGGCTGAGACAGGAGGATCCAGGTTCAAGGCCAGCCTCAGCTACCTAGTGAGGCACTCCACAACTTAGCGAGACCCGGTTTCAAAAATAAAGAATATGCTTCTTAATTCTTTGTGACTGACTAATCTCACTTAACATAATGTTTTCCAGTTGCATCCATTTCCCTGCAAAGAACATGATTTTATTCTTCTTTATGGCTGAGTAAAATTCCATTGTGTACATATCCCATAGTTTTGTAATCCATTCATCTGTAGTTGGACATCTTGGCTGCTTCCATAGTTTGGCTATTGTGA
>PVLC010016089.1:0-35798 GCA_004027655.1 Graphiurus murinus
CGGCAGTGGAGCGGGCGGGGTGGCGGGGGGGAAGCCGGCAGGGCAGGGCGGGGCGGGGCGGGGGGGGGGGACGGCGGGCCCGGCGCGGAGCGGAGAGGGACAGAGGCGCGGGAGGCGCACGGAGTCAGCCGGAGCCCCAGCCGGAGCCCCAGCCGGAGCCCCAGCCGGAGCCCGCGCCCGCGCCCGCGCCGCCATGCCCCTGGCCTTCTGCGGCAGCGAGAACCACTCGGCCGCCTACCGCGTGGACCAGGGCGTCCTCAACAACGGCTGCTTCGTGGACGCGCTCAACGTGGTGCCGCACGTCTTCCTGCTCTTCATCACCTTCCCCATCCTCTTCATCGGTGAGCGCGCCGCGATCGGCGGAGGAGGGGAGGGGACGCGCGGGGAGGGGAGGAGGAGGCGCTGCGCGCTGCACGGCCGGCGTCCCCTCCCGGCCCCGCGACCGCCGCTCCACTCCCTCCTGGGGTCCTCAGTGTCCCACTCGTGGGTCCCCTCACTCGTACACCCGCCCATCCCTTCATTCTCTGGGGTGCCCCTGACCCACGCCAAAACCAGCAGACGTTCCTGATCCAAAGGATCCCCAAGTTTTGCTTCTGCAGGGCCAGAGTTGGGATGGAGGGAGGGCGAAGCGGAGGTCTTGGCACGCGCTGGGAAGGTCGGGAGGGGGTCGATGGCACCCTCAGTGTCGCAGCCTAGGGATCCGGGTCACCCCTCCCCCAAGGCACACTCTTTGTCAGCCGCAGCTGGGCACCGGCAGAAGCACAGGCTGCGCCTATGAGGCCGGGATGGAGGCCCTGCCAGTCCCTGCGCTTCCCAGAGGCTGCACCGGCAGTGGTCAGTAGCCCCTGACAGTCCCGGGGCTCCTCGCACCCTGGGCGAGGAGAAGGGGGAGCTAGGGAATTGGATCTCCACCTTCGGCTACCCCACCCCAGTGCACGTCCCCAGAGTGCAACTTCTCCCGCTCTGAGCTGAGCAGCTTTGACTCCCGGCTGGAAGCCACCCCGCGGCCCCCTGTGTGCAAGCTTAAAAGCGGTCTGCAAAGTTGGGCGCCTCTGTGGGGCAATCGATGCTTGCATGTTCACTCCAGTCTCCGACATCAACATCTCTCTCCAAGACCTTGACTCTCCCAGAACAGTCAGCTCTGTCAACATACAGGGTGTCCTCTGCCTCGCCAAAACATGTCCCTGCCCTTAATTAAGATAAATAGCAAGTCTTAACATTCATATACAGATTTGGGGAGGAAAGGAAAGATGGTCACAAAATTAAATGAAAAAGTTGCTGCAGATGCAAGTTGTTAACTATTGACAAAGATAAACGATTCGAAACGGGGGGAAACATGCAAAACGTGCTCATATATGTGCCAAAAAAAAAAAAAGAAAGAAAGAAAGAAATGGCATTTATACTTCTTTTCTCTACTAAATGGTTTCTGTACCTGATGACCTGTCACATCAGAGATCAGCAAATAAAATGGGATTGCATGGGACCAACCTGCTTGTGTCCAGGCTTCCTGTTGGATGTGTAGTACACGTGTACCAGCCTTGGGGCTCCTCATGCACAGGTGTACTCTCCTCACCCCAGTGTGGAACCAATGCCCAGCACCCTGGTGGGGTCCAGGCACCCTCCTCGAGCTGGACCAGGTTTCTTACCTCTCATCGTCTCTCCTACAGGATGGGGCAGTCAGAGCTCCAAGGTACACATCCACCACAGCACATGGCTCCATTTCCCAGGGCACAACCTGCGCTGGATCCTGACCTTCATGCTGCTCTTCGTACTGGTGTGTGAGATCGCAGAGGGCATCCTGTCTGATGGGTGAGTGACTGAGGACTCAGGAGAGCAAATCTGCTCCAGGGTGCTTCTGGAAAGGACAGGGAAACTCCAGCTTACCTGCTGTTCACAAGCCAAACCATTTGGTTTCAAATCCAGCAACTCTTTACCCAGCATAAAGTGTGCCAGGATCTCTGTGCCAGGCACAAGACACATGTGCATCACAGGCCCTGCCCTTAATCCTGGAGAGCAGGGGATGTACATGCCAAGACCCAGTGAGATGCTGCTAGAGCCTATTAGAATGCCCCAACTCCTGAGGAAGATACCAGAGCTTTCCCATAAACTGAGGTTATTCTCTTGGGGGAGTGGGGCAAGGCAGGGCATTAGCATGTCACTGCTTAAGGCCTTCCCTTGGCTCTCAGTTGTTCACAAGATGCATCCTTGGATGTCCAGACTTGTCAGAGTCCAGCCTCACCGGCCTCTCGCCTTCTCCCCACACCTACCTTTCCCTGGGCAACCTCACACTTTGCTACTGCACAGATCATACTGCATGTTAATGTTCAAACCTATTTGCAAAACTGTCTCCTGAGTCAGAGAGGCCTCAGGGTTATAATCTGGGTCTTATTTGTCTTTTTATTCACAGTGCAAGGCATGTGAAAGTTCTATTAACATTTATCAAGTCCTTAGAAGAATAAACGAAATCATGTTGCAAGCAAGTACTCTGAAAGAAGAGAGGAAGGCAGTGAGTGTTGGGCGAGTTCTCCATGGCTGAGGGGGCTTTGGAGAGGAGCCTGGAAGGATGACTAGGGTTCTGGCAGGCAGAGGAGGTCTTTGAGAATGAGGCTAGCAGCAGGTGGGACGAGGGAGGAAAGCAGGTAGGGGTGGAGACTAAGGCAGCAAGGCTGAGGCATTAAACATATGCAGGGAGCTGTGAAGGCTGAGGCTTGGAAACAGGCAGGGCTGGGGGCATCTTGTAAGGGCTTCAAAACCCAGATTGCATGTTGGGATTGGATTTGATCAGCAGTTTGGAGCAGAAGAGAGGTGTCATCAGCACAATGCTTGGGGTGAGCCCCTGAGGGCGGTCCAGGGTAGGTTAGAGGCAGGGAGAGACCAGAGGTGGAAACAGCCTTGGCAGGTGATTGCAGCAGTCTAGGTGAAAGATAACTGCAGCCTGGAATGGCTCTGTCAGCAGTGAGAGACTGAAGAGGAAATGGAGCAGCCATCTCACTAAGGCAGAATGGGAGAGTCTGCAAGGCTCAGTGGCTGCCTGGTGAGGGGGTGGTGCAGCAGAGGGACATTTGGCTTGAGTGTCTGAGGTCTAGCCCCTCTGTGCAGGAATCAGACTCTGCTGAGACCTGACTCCTGCCAGCCCTGCCTGGCTCCTGCAGCTGGTCTGCAAAGGAATGAGATCCCCCCGCCCCGCCCAAGCCCTCATCTTCCCACCCTCCCCCCCATAACCCCGGCATCCAAGCAGCAGCAGTGATCTCTATGATACCTACTTACCTTGGGGCAGCAGCTCCTCCTGATGTTCAAAGTCCCCCAGACCAGAAGATAACAAGAGGGCATACTAACTAGCAGGTAACAATACTGCCCCCCAGCACTCTTTCCAAAGCAGTACAAATGCTACAGAGGGAAGGAATGCCTTGTGAGCCCTCAGGCCAGAAATACTCTTCAGATTATAATTAGCTGGAGTGACAGGAAAACACTGTGCCTATGGAGAAGGAAAGCCTGAGTCTTCTGCTGGTACTTCTGCTCAGTACCAGCTATGGGACTTTGCAAGCTCCCCACCACCACTAGGCTTTCTGGGCCCATCTTTCTCTATCTGTGAAACAAACACCATAACCTCTGGTTTTGCCTGCTTCCAGGGAGTGCTGAGGATGAAATGAAGTACTGACAGGGTCCAGAGTCCAGAGTGGCAGAGCCCTGAGCAAATGGTGTATTCTCAGAACAGAATCAGTCCCAGGACTCCCTCCTTCTGGTTGTCAGCAACACCTCCTGTGTGTGGCTGCACCTGTACCCCAAACCAGCTCAGTGCAAATGGCCATCTCCTTCCCAGGACAGGTCAGCTCCTGAGCTGGGCATTTGTCACCGATCTTTGTGGGCCCTCACTCCTGGGCAGGCAGGTGTGAGGGAGAGGCAGGGAAAAGGAGCAAACAGGAGGAGAAATCACAGACCCTGCCCTGTGGCTCCCCCAGCCCACCTCTGCCTGGGTTTTCAGACCTGCCTGGAAGTTGAGGGGGCAAGTGGGAATAGGGGCAGGTTAAAGCAGTGGTCTTCAAACTCAAGTGTGGTTTGGGCTAAGCCTCAGTTAGTGACTAATTGAGGTATCTTAAACCCATAGTGCTTCTTGTCTTCCTCAGGGCATGATTTTTGTGTGTGATGCTCTGGATTCAGAACGAAGTGGAATAGATTAACCAGAAAGATTTTTAAATATACATATATACATATATATGCGAACATTCTCTATATAGAACTTTACCTATATAAAATTTCTTCCCTAAGTCAGTATATATCATTCAATAAAGCAGCTCAGAGCTGGGCATGGTGGCACACATCTTTAATCCCTGTACTTGGGAGGCTAAGAAAGGAGGATCGCAGGTGGAGACCAGCCTCAGAAATTTAGAGAGGTCCTTAGCAACTCACTGAAACCCTGTTTAAAAAAAATTAAAGCCAGACATGGTGGCCTATACCTATAATGCCAGTACTTGGGAGGCTGAGACAGGAGGATTACAAGTTGGCAACCAGTCTCAACAACTTAATGAGACCATTTCAAAATAAAATAGAGTTGGGGGTATAGCTCAGAGGTAAAACACCCCTGGGTTCAATCTCCAGTACCACACACAAAAAAACAGAAATAAAAATAATAAAATAGGGCTGGCAGTGAGTGTAGCTCAGAGGTAGAACACTCCTGGGTTCAATCCCCAGTACCACAAAATAATAATAATAATAATAATAATAATAATAATAATAATAATAATAATAACAATAATAATACAATAGGGCTGAGGTATAACTTAGAAGTAGAATGCCCCTGGGATCCATCTCCAATACCACAACTAAATAAATAAATTAAATAAATAAATAAGCTAATATCTATCATAATAAGTCATGCCATGAAATATTCATTCCAATTATAGTGAATCCTCAACTTATTTGATATTATAAAATTTTAAACATGTTTACTTTCTATTGCAAATACATGCTTTAACATTTTAAGTGTCAACTTAAAAATGTGTGGGAGAATGCATAGAGATCTCTAAATTTTTGGGAGGAATACAGAGGCAAGAGTTTGAAGACCTCTGAATAGAGTGTTGGTTGTTTCCACTAGTGACTGACTGCTTTCTGTCCTTGTGTCTTTTGTACCTCTTATATTAGTTTGAAGAACTTTTGTGTGAATATCCACTAATCAAGACTTAAAGATGTATAATCTCATTTAACATGAAATCTAGCAGTTGCCTTTGCTGACTGGTTTGGTGGCTTGGTGATATCTTCCCAGCCTCTTACTATCTTTCTATACCACTCTATGTTGGCCACATCTTCTCCATGATCTCAAAGTGACTGCCCCATTCCAGCTATCACTTAGGAAGAAAGGGCAAGGGCAAAGAGGGCCTGCTCCCAACGTGCCTCTTCTGTACAGGAGAGATCATCCTCTGTGGACTTTCCTTTACACCTCATTGGCCAAAGTTGGGTTATATAGCTACCCTTCAACCAACCACTAGCAAAGGGATATTGAATTGCTTGGCTGCTCAAACCAATCACCATTCATTTCACAGGGCTGAGTACATTGGAGCAAACTGTGGTTCTTTCTGCCATGTGGAAGGGAAGGGTGCTGTTTGGTGAACAGCCCACACTGCCTCTCTGCCTGCACCTCTGTCCCAACATGATCCCCTTCTCCACATGTCTCTCCTTGTCTGTCGAACTCTTACTCATCCTTCAAAGTCCAACTTGGTGCCATCTCTTCTGTGAAGTTTTTCCTACTTACCCACCACTCCTTTACACTCTCTCAGCCTTCTGTCCATCTGCAGTATCCCTTCTTTAGACTGTCTAGTAGCTGTGGGCATGGCAACTCCTCCCTGCTGTTAGCGTCTCAAGGGCAGGGACCCTCGGCATACTGGATAGACGGAGCAGCACTAGGAAGGGCAGCACTGAGCAGAAGGTAGATAAGGGCCTTCTGGGAATGAAGAGGGTGCCACCCACACCTAGAGCAAAAAGAGGAGGCTGGAGCCGCAGCAGGAGGCCTTGTCATCTCGGCCTCTAGTGCCAGGCTGAAGCATACGGGTTTTACTCTCTGAGGAAGGGAGCCATGAAAGGGCATGATCAAACCAACTAAATGACCATCCTGATCAGTCATGGGGGAGACTGACATCTGGGACAAGGCTCTGGCTCCCTATGGAGGTATCACGGGGCCAGGTGCATCCTGCACAGAGATCTCTGTGAGTTAAAGTAGGGAGGCCGTGTGCTGGTACTGACTGCCCGGTGCCCCATCCCAAGAGAGGTGACAAAAGCAGTGACTTTGGACATGCTGCTTAGCCTCTCTATACCTCAGTTTCTTCAACTATAAAATGAAGAGACTTCATGGGGTTTTATGAAGATTAGACAAGTTAATGGACATCGAGTGCTTAGAACCATGCCTGGGACTGGGTCAATGCACAGGACTCTCATCAGTGTTGTTTACACCACCAATTCTGACCATTCATGTGAAGTGAGGCGGTCACTAAGTGAGCTATACTGCCCAGAGGACCCCAGGGACAGGAACCCAGCTGTGTACACTCCAGGGAAGCGGTAGGTGCCAGCGCTGACGTCCTGGTGCTAGGTTCTGCAAGCATGAATTCAGGGAGAGAAGGTCATGAATTCCAAACCTCCACACCAAATCCCTCCAGCATCACTGTCCAGACTCCTGGGCCCTTAGCCAAGGGCTTGCTCAGGGTAGGGGCTGGGCGGAGCTGCCAACATGTGAACTGGAGCTGTGGTTATGATCTGAGGCCCTACTGTGTGTTCAGCAATAAACATAAGGGCTGGGTAACTCCGTTGGGGTACTCACTACATCCACTTTCTCTCTCTCTTCCCCTCATCTCAGAGTGACCGAATCCCGACATCTCCACCTCTACATGCCTGCTGGGATGGCATTCATGGCTGCTGTCACCTCTGTGATCTACTATCATAACATCGAGACCTCCAACTTTCCCAAGCTGCTGATCGGTAGGAGGGGGGGGGCATAAGTGCTTTCATCGGTTTCTTCTGATGCTGCTTGCCAAGGACCTACTATGTGTCAAGCACTGTTGTAGATGCTAGAGATACCGAAATGAGAAGACCTCTGCCTTCATGGACCTTACCGTCCAGTGGAGGAAACAGTAGATGAACAATTAGGCGGTAGTGATGCTATGCAGAAAATCATGCTGGGTAAGGGTAGAGAGCGATAGTCGTGTTGCTGTCTGCCGTGCGTGGTCGGCAGGGGGTGGGGGGGGCTCTTTGCAGAGTGAACATGCATACATTTGGAGAAAGAGGGTTCTGTGCAGGGGAACAGCAAGTGCAAAGTTCTTCTGATAGGAATGAACTTGGCAAAGAGGCAGGTATGAGCAAAACCCAGCGAGCAGCAGGGAGAGTGGTAGGAGGTGAGGTCAGGGGCCAGGAGAAGAGCAAGGGAGACTCCCAGGCTTTGGGCCTGAGCACCTGGTGGCAGTAATAACTGGTATGGCATAGAAGCAAGAACTGGGGGTCAGGTGGAGATACAGACTTGTGTTTGAGACATATCAAGTTTGAGATGTTACTAAGACAGCCAACTCCACTGTCAAGTGGGCAGTTAAATCAACGAGTTGAGTGCTCAGGGAGAGGTCAGAGCAGCAGATCACACTTAGCAGTCACCAGTGTATGGATGGCATCTAATGCTTGAGCCTGGAGAGAAGAGAGAAAGGCCCCAGGACCAGGGCCCGGGTTTGCCAACACTGAGACTCAAGAAGGAGGCCCACTTGCAGCTTCTGATGCTGCAATGACTGTATCGGGTGTGCGCTGTGGGCCGGGCTCTGTGCTGTGCTCCTAATGCTCCTCATTTGCCTGATCTCCCTTAATTCCCACAACCACCCTGTTGGTGCTATTAGCATCCTTGTGTTACACATGTAGATATGAAATCAGAAAGGTTAAAAGACCAGCAAATATACATTTAGCACTTATTATACACCAGGTTTTGTCCTAAGCATTTTATGTATGTTAACTCATTCCATCTTTACAACTCTTTAAGATAGATCCCATTATTCTTTACATGACCCCCCCACCCCAGGACCCCCATGTGACTGTGGTGGGACTGGGGGCAGCAGGTTAAGAGGGGAGGTGTTAATTATAGGCTTCAGAGAGCCTCCCTGCCTCAATTTCGGAGGCAGCCTCATCTGCAGAGAGGCCCTCATTAACCACCACGGCCTGACTGCTGACTGAACTGAAACCCTTGTCAGCATCTAACGAGTTCATTTTCTCCTTCTCCAGAAAGCACATAATGCCCTCCCTTTAAAGCACAAATTACCACCCCTGGAGGAATGAGTCCCTTTCCAAGGAACAAGGACTTTCTCCCTCCATTTCCCTTGTTGGAGTTTGGCTCCTCCTGAGAAGAGGATCCTGACAAGAGCCAGAAATTCTAGGGCAGGGACAAATGGAGGGGTGCACTCATGGGGATAGGGGGCAGTGGGTGTTGGGGAAATAGCCAACCACCTGAGAAGCCGAAATCTGGTCATAGGTCTGGAGTCCCACAGAAAGGTGAACGATGAGGCTTAGATTGTTCCTTGAAAGAACCATGATCCCAAGACTCCAGGTGAAGCCGAAGAAGCATGAGAACAAGATGTATTTGAGTTGAGAGCTGGAATTGGGAGAGGGGAGGGGAGTGCTTCAGGCAGAAGCCCTGGGACAGGAAAAACAAAACCCACTAGGAAATCTGGAAGGAAGAGTAGCTGGAGCATAGACAGCAGAAGTGAGCTGGACTTTGGAGGCTGGAGCTGCAGGTAGAGGCTACACCTCAGACGTGGATCTTTATCCCAAGAGGAACAGCAGCCCATTGAGAGTAGGGTGTGTGTGTGTGTGTGTGTGTGTGTGTGTGTGTGTGTGAGAGAGAGAGAGAGAGAGAGAGAGAGAGAGAGAGAGAGAGAGAGAGAGATCATACACATAGCATAAAACTTACCATTTTAAGCATGGTTAAGCATACAGTTCTATGTCATCAAGCACATTCACCTTGCCATCACCACCATCCATCTCCAGAACTTTTTCATCTTCCCAAACTGAAATTCTATACTCATTAAATAATAACTTTCAATTCCTGCCTCCCCCCAGCCCCTGGCAACCACCATTCTACTTTCTGTCTATAAATGTGACTACTCCAAATACCTCATCTAAGTGGAATCATACACTAATTACCCTTTTGTGACTGGTGTATTTCACTTAGTATAATATACTCTAGGTCCATCTGTGGTGTGGCATGTGTCAGAACTGCCTTCCTTTCAAAGGCTGAATAATATTCCATTGTATGGATATACCGGACCTATTATCCATTCATCTGTCGATGGACATTTGGGTTGCTTCCACTTTTTGACTATTGTGAATCATGTTTCTGAGAGAACATGGACGCAATGAGGAGTTTTAAACATGATCACATTTATTGCTTTATGGAGGCCTGTTTGGAGGAGGGGAAGTGGGGAACCTGGGAGAAAGGTTCTTGGGGTGGTCCATAGGAGACATGATGGTGGCCTGGACCTGGGTTGTGCCTTAGGGATGGAAGGCAGTGAGGGGACTCAGGACATTTAGAAGTAAAATAACACTCAGTAATGGGAGAGACACAGAGCTGAGAAAGAAGAAGGGGTGGAAGGAGGGGTCAGGGGACCTCAGAGCTTAGAATCACCAGCAGCTCTGAATCACACCTCTTCCTTCCTATTTCCCCTCTTCGCTCAAGCACTGAGCATTTGCTGAGTGTTGCTGTGTGCAGCAACAGACTGAGGGCCCAGCACTGCAGGACAGGATGTGGAAATAACCCCCTCTTTGGTCTTGGGTGAGACATTTGGGCTCTGTGAGTCTGTTTCCCCATCTGGGCAGGAATGATAAGTCCCTGCCTAAGTCACGGGGTTATTATGAAGATCAAATCAGATCACATCTGTTAAGTGTCCAGGCAAGACCATGTGAGGCACACGTGCAAGTCTCCCCCCCCCCCAGTGGAGTGGCCCTCAGTAAAGAGGTCCTGATACCTGAGAAAGAATCTGTTGGGACAGTACAATCACGGAGGCAGGGGGATGGCCTCCAGCTGTGGATGTCTTGTAACCGAGAGACCAGTCTGAGCTGGGAGGACATCACTGCAGTCCTGAGGGCTCTGCCCCGCTATCCTAATGCCCTCGCCTGGGGACCTGAGGTGGGTGGCTTCAGACCCTCTTGACATGCTCAGCCCTGCCATGTGATGGAGCTCAACACCTTGGCTTGCTTCTCTGCCCAAAGCCAGGCTGGGCAGATCTCAGCTTTTGTCTCCAAGAGATGGCCCAGTGTCCAAGGCTGGAGGGCAAGGTACAAGTCTCCTCTTTACATAGGTTCACTCCAGAGGAACTCTGGAGCACTGGAGCTGGTCCTAGTGTCTGCGGCTGGGGTAGCAAGGAGGGCAGGAGCTACCAGTGTCTAAGTGTCCACAAGGGTGACTTAACCAGTTTTTGCTTTGTTTTGTTGTTTTGTTTTTGTCCCAAGATGACAGTGGTTTATTGGTAGATTAGGGGGATGGGTGAGAATTTAGGACAGAATCCACTAATAGCTTCTAATGTTTACTTTGCCCCAAATCTGAAATCCAGAGATTAAAAATATCAACAGCTGATGCTCAAAGAGCTCCCACTGTGTGGCAAGCCCACTGTGCTGAGTGCTTTACAAGTGTCATTCACAACAGCCGTGGAGGTCATACTATTAGTATCCCCACTTACAGGATGAGGGGCCTGAGGTCTAGATGTGTACATAAACTTATCCAAGGCCACACAGCTGTTATGTCACAGGATGGAACCCAGGTGTATCTGTCTAAGGGGGCACCTCTAACCACTGTACTATACTGCCTCACATGACTGAGACTCACTTTTTCTGTATACCCACTCCCCAAGGAGCATCATCATGCTATGGGGGGGCTCTTAGCTGTGAAGACAGGGACCTAGGCCCTCACTCTCTCTATAAAGAGCTAATAGCAAGCTTGCACAGGTCACCCTCTTTCTGGGCCTCAGTTTCCTCATCTGTAAATAAACAGGCTAGGTTGAATGACCTTTAAGATCTCCCCCTGCTTGGAAATTCCACAGGGAGGTCATTATAGCAGGAAGCTTACGTGCACAGACTCTGTTGTTAGGCTAGCCTGGCTCTGCCGTTTAATGGCTTTGTGACCTTGGATCAGTTACCTAATCTTTCTGAGCCTCACTTCCTTTGTCTGATACATTGAGGGTGACAGCAGTTACTTCCCTCACAAGGTTATGGTAAGGAATAAATGAGATAATGTGTTTAAAGTGCTTGCTTGGCACAGTGCCTGTAACTTAGTTAAATTCAAGAAATATTCTTCCCATTCTTCTTATAATTATTTACTGAAGGGAGATTTGTGTGACCCACTCAACTCATGAGATCATTGATGTTCCTGTACATGCTTGTCATGAGTGTCATAATGTAAATACATTACAGCAAAGGGACACGCTCCAGAACATTCACACACACACGCACACGTATCCCCTTCTCAGAAGTGTGTACATGCACACCGGGCCTCTGTGGCACACTATTCCTGCCCTTTCCCACACTCTTGCACACACATGAATGTGCTCGCACATGAACACATGCATACCTCTTCCATACTGTCCCTCTCTCCTCGGCAGCCCTGCTTATCTACTGGACCTTGGCCTTCATCACCAAGACCATCAAGTTCGTCAAGTTCTATGACCACGCCATTGGCTTCTCGCAGCTGCGCTTCTGCCTCACAGGGCTGCTGGTGATCCTGTACGGGATGCTGCTGCTTGTGGAGGTCAACGTCATCAGAGTGAGGGTAAGTGAGCACCTGAGGACTTGGAGCTGGCCGGCAAGGGGGCACTCCTGGGTTTGGCCCCTACCCTGTAGCTCAGCCAAGACCCAGAAGCTGGCATTCTCTACCTCCCCAGGGGCCAGCAGAGAAGTGTCAGGAGGCCAGTGTCTGCTACTCCAGGGTCCCCAAGGGACAGGGGTGATGGTGTGGTTAGCCAAGGTTGAAGGATGGGTTGACTCCTGTGGAGAGGAAGAAAAGCTTTGTGTACCGGCTTCTCACAGTTTTCTCCAGGATGAGGGGACTTGTGCTTCAGTGCATTCTTCTAGTCACACATATGCATGAAGATGTGGATGGGATAGCACACCTGTCTTTTGTTTTGTTCTCCTTTGTTTTCTCCCACTCCCTTCCCTCTCTCTTTCCCACCTCAGGCTGGAACCTTCCCCTTCCATGGCCCTGTCCCCACCTTCAGAGGTAACTCAGATTAGCAACCTAATTGTCTTTCCATACTGTGTTTTCATGAACAGTAATATATACATGCATCTAAGAAATATCTGTTCAGGATGTTTTTTCTCAGCTCATGTAAATATGTGGGTTTTCCCCCTCAATATTTATTTTATAAAAATGGAATCATATTACATAGTTTTCTGCATCATGCCTTTCTCACCCAACAAGTATCTCTTAGGACTCCCTCCAAGCCATCTGATGTGGCTAATTCAGTTTACTTAATGACTGTATGATAGTCTGATGCGTGGATGAGCCATGGTTTATTCAGCTATTGCCCTACTAACGGACATTCACTTTGTTGCCAAGTTTTTTGTTTGTTTGTGGTAGTAGGGATTGAACCCAGAGGCATTCTACCTCTGATCTGTCCTCCCAGCTTGATTTCACTTTTTATTTCGAAACAGGGTCTCATTAAGTTGCCGAGGCTGGCCTCAAATCTGTGATTGTCTTGTTTCAGCTTCCTAAGTACTGGAATTATAGGCATGTGCCACCACTTTTGACTGTTGCCAAGTTCTTGCCTTCACAAATAATCGTGTATTAAACATACTTATATCTTTTTTTTTTTTTTTTGGCAGTACTAGGAATTAAACTCAGGGGCATTCTACCTCCGAGCTACACCCCCAGTCCTATTTTTTATTCTTTATTTTGAAACAGGGTCTCACTAAGTTGCAGAGTACCTCACTAGGTAGCTGAGGCTGGCCTCAAACCCGGATCCTCCAGTCTCAACCTCCCAAATGCTGAGATTACAAGCATGCAACACCACACCCGGCTAACATACTTATATCTTTATGTCTTGCTGCTTTTTATTTCTATGGGAGAGAATCAAAGGCATAGAGTTGTTGGGTCAGAGGATCTATGTATTTAAAATCTAATCAGTATTGCAGATTGCCCAACCAGAAAGGCTGTGATACACCAGCAATGAATGATAACACCCTTTCCCCACTCTCTGACCAACAACGGAATGGCAGCCCTTTTTAATCGGGGCCTAATTAAAAAGTCAGAAGTGCTATTATTTTTTATTTTATTTTATTTTTTTGGTACTGGGGATTGAACTCAGGGGTATTCTACCTCTGAGCTACCCCCTAACCCTGTTTTATTTTTTATTCTGAAACAAGTTCTCACTAAATTGTTCAAACTGTCCTTGAACCTGCAATCCTCCTGTCTCAGCCTCCCAAGTACTGAGATTACAGGCCAGGACACCCAACTTGAAGTGCTACTTTAATTTACATTTCTCTGGCTCCTCTGCTTTTAATTGGTGATCCACAGGATACAAGCCCCTTTTATTCCCACCCTCATCCATTCTCCCCGCATCCCTGTGCTGCAAGTACCACCCCCTGTAGAGATGGGGAAACACTGTAGATGATGCTGGTTCACTGACTGCTAGTCAGCGCAGGAGGAAGGGCTGGAACCCAGCTCTATGTGATTTCAAGTCCTCTGAGCTCTACGTGAAACACAACAGTGTCCTTAAGTCTGTGGAGAAGGCACCTGCCTCACCTGCTCAAGTTAAATCCAACCCGACCCAGCCAGGGGGATCAGTGTAGACCTACAGTGGCACACATTTGTAATCCTAGTACTTGGAAGGCTGAGACAGGAGGATCACAGATTCGCAGCCAGCCTCATCAACTTAGAGAGGCCCTCTGCAACTTAGTGAGATCCTGTTTCAAAATAAAGAATAAAATAGGGCTGGGAGGTGTAGCTTGGAGGTAGAATGCCCCTAGGTTTAATCCCCAGTACCAAAAAAGAAAGAGAGAAAGAAAGAAAGAAAGAAAGAAAGAAAGAAAGAAAGAAAGAAAGAGAAAGAAAGAAAGAAAGAAAGAAAGAAAGAAAGAAAGAAAGAAAGAAAGAAAATGAGGAGACCCTGGCGTTAGTGGTCAAGAGGAAAGAGAGCCCACGTCTGTTAGAGGTCAGATATGGGATGTCTCAGTCCAGATCGTTGCTGGGCAGAGTGGGAGTGGTGAAGAGCAGCACTCACCCATGCTCCACGGCCTTTCCCCCACAGAGGTACATCTTCTTCAAGACGCCAAGGGAGGTGAAGCCCCCCGAGGACCTGCAGGACCTGGGGGTGCGCTTCCTGCAGCCCTTCGTGAACCTGCTGTCCAAGGGCACCTACTGGTGGATGAACGCCTTCATCAAGACCGCCCACAAGAAGCCCATTGATCTTCGGGCCATCGGGAAGCTGCCCATCGCCATGAGGGCCCTCACCAACTACCGGCGGCTCTGCGAGGCCTTCGACGCTCAGGCGGTCAGTGCGGGGCCACACCACCCACTCCCTGCACCCTGGCTTAGAGGAGCAGACAGGGACCTCAGAAGGCATCAGGCCAAATCCTTGGTGGGTTAGGCAGGGAAACTGAGGCCCAGTAATTGGAAGAGGCTTGCCCTAGGGCAAGTCCAGAACTGAAGATTCATAGGACAGTCACAGTCGGAATGGCCCTTACAGCTTAGGTCAGCTGGTCCAATATCCTCCTTGTCCAGCTGGGGAAACTGAGCCCTGGTAAGGAAAGTGACCCTGTTGTATTCCCCCATGCCCCTTGTTCTTTCTTCCAGAGCTCAGTTACTATAAAGATGGGTTTTTTAGTAATCCTGGTACTTGGGAGGCTGAGACAGGATCACAAGTTCAAGATCAGCCTCAGCAACTTGGCAACGCCTTCAGCAACCTAGTGAGACCATGTTTCTAATAGGAATGAGAATGTAGTTCAAAGGTAGAATGCCCCTAGGTTCAGTCTCCACTATCACAAAGACACACACACAAAACAAGATTTAAGTTTTCTCCCAGTTTTGAGGGTAAAGTATTGGGCTGATCTTTACAACAACTCTGAATCTGAGAAAAGTCGTGACCTGCTCAGAGCTGGCACAAGTGAAGGGTGCAGAGCCAATGTTCTGATTCCTCATCCAGGGCTGTCACTGCCTCCACCCTAGAGCCCAGGGAGACATCAAAGCAGACACGGTGGCAGGTGATGATGAGTGTGCACGTGCCACACCCTCATTATGGCACCATGTTCGTCCCTGACCTGCTGTGTGACCCTGACAGTCCTCTGGCCTCAGTTTCTCTGAACTATGCTGGTGTTGATAGGACCCACCCAACCACACACTGGGTGGTCCTGTGATTTCTTCCTGGAGCTCACCTGTTGGCACAAGACATGGCCATTGAATTTCCAATGGTTTCTAATTGGGTTTCCAGGCAGCAGGCAGGGGCATCCTGGGAGGCTGGGCCCTGCTGTGAAGGAATTCCCAGCCACTCTGAGCTGGCCCTGGATCTCTCTGCAGCGGAAGGACACCCAGAGCACGAGGGGCGCCCGGGCCATCTGGTGGGCACTCTGTCATGCCTTTGGGAGGCGCCTGGTCCTCAGCAGCACCTTCCGCATCTTAGCCGACCTGCTGGGCTTTGCCGGGCCAGTCTGCATCTTTGGAATCGTAGATCACCTTGGGAAGGAGAACCTTGACTTCCAGCCCAAGGTAGGCTACCCTTAGGGCAGGGCAGGGATTTGCCTATTTCACACAGGTGTGCATGGGGGTGCAAGAGGCCAATGTGTGTGAGCCGAGGCTGCACTGGAGTGGCTCATCGCATGTATATAAGGCCCTCAGGAACATCCCCTCTGGAGGATGCTCTGTCCACCAGATGCCAAGCTCTGTGGCGCCTGACTCTGTTCACTCACCCATCATTGATGTAACCATGCCTGTTTAAAGTCATTCAGAAAGTTGCAGGAAGTGTGTGTGTATTTGCCCGGTGTCGAGAGCTTCTGTTACCTGTGTTGACTTTTAGTCTTTTTCCTCTTAATAGACTCGGAAGATGTTCGCAGGGCTCTGTCTTCACTTCTGCAAATCCTAGTTCTTGAGGTTCTACAAGGGCATCTTGGAGGCTGCTGTTGGGGGAAGGGAAATGGGGAGAGTCCATGAGTAGGGCTCCCCCCACACACACACTCCAGATTTCATTCAAAGGTACCCCAGTTTTGCTGGAATTTGGACTTTCCCATTAAAATTTCTTTTTTTTAAGAGGTGTTGCTTAAACATACTTGAAACCCACTAGATGAGACAATGTCCCAACGTTCTTCCCATCTCTAAAGATGCTACATACTGAAGTGTTTGGGACAAAAGAGAGAAAACCTTTCCTGGGGCTATTTCCCTGCTTGGAGCAATAGCAGCCACTTTGAGAGGCTGAGAGGTACTTTATTCTTTGCAGCCAGTCAGGTTTAGATAGCCACAAATAGGAAACTTTTTGCCTCTAATACAATTCAGAGTTTTATTTTCCCAATGAGCATATCATTATAACATTTTAACCACAGACAGTCCAAAAATGATGGAAAGAATTAGTAATTAGGGCTCTTAATAATGTATGACACCCCTTGTGTAATGTTAATTCATCTCAGTGCTCAACTTGCAGGTAGCAGTTAATCCTCAGGAGGTTTCTATTAATTTTTTCTGGAGATATAATTAGTCAGCTGAGCACTTTTGGTCAGAAGTATGAGATACGCCAAGTCTGTCTGATTTATTCAGCAAGTATTTATTGAACCTACTATGTGCCAAACCTAGGAGAGTCTGTGACAATATGAAGCACTGATTATGACAAGGACTGTTACCAACAATGACAGCCACTTTGTGACCACTTGATACATGTCTGGCTCTGAGCAGGCATTACTCGTGTGTTATCTCATTTTGTTGATTTTTTTTTTCTTAACTGATGTGTTGAGACATAATTCCCATACCATATAATTCAAGGGATGTGTATCCTTGCCCCCATAGTACTGATGAGGAACTCGGGATTCAGGGAGGTTAAGGGACTTTCCCCAGGGACTCTCGGCTAGTTAGCAACAGAGTCAAGATTTGACTCCAAGTCTCTTTCATTGCATAGTCTGAGCACTTATGTTACTAAATTGACTATTATCATCAGACCATCACCCCTGGCTCCAAGGATTGTAAAATCCAATGAGGGAGAGAGAAATCTAGAGGAGGTATTTTTAGACTGTGTGTTACACATGACTATGAGGAAGCATATCCAGGAAACTGTAGAAAGAGGGGGGGACTAATTCAGCCAGTGGCCAAGGACAGCTTCACAGAGGAGAGCTATTTGAATGGGGCCTTAACAGATGAATAGGAGTTGGCCAGAGGGGGAAATTTCTTCCAGTGAAGAATGTGAGGACCTTTTTCTTATTTACACACTAATGGCTTTTGAGGCCTTTTCTGGCTTTTTGTGCCTAAGCCCACTACTTGGCCCAAAAGAAGAGGGAAGGCAATTACTTCTCTTGTTCACAGAGGTGTCACCTTCCATTTTAGTCTGACTAGACCCTAGAATCCTCTACACTGACAAGCCTGCAGCGATATAAAGCCAGTTGTTAATATTAGGGGGAAATGACACAGGCCAGAGCCCTTATCAGCTGGTCCATACTGTCTTCTTCCTGTGCTTCCTAAGACCCGTGGAGAATTCTTCTAAGGAAGAGCTTTGAGGTAGGGTGTGCCAAAGACAGAGAGAACAGCACAGAATTTTAGTTCATCTGAGCGACACCTTCACCATCTTTTCCTCTTTATTTATACACAGACCCTGGGATTTATTACCCTCTCATTGGAATGCTCTTACCTCAGGTCCTTATCAACACACAAATCCCTGGGACAGATGGTCCTGCCTCAATGGCAGCAGGCCTTATCAGATTTAATATTTGTTCCCTGCAGCTCAAATACAATCAGCAAATTTCCGACATAGAAACAAGAGTTGAAAGTAAATACAGTCACCAGCATCCGCAACAGAGAGCACTCAGTCATGTGGTTGCCGGGGATATGGATTCGTTCCCATTTGGGCTTCTGAGCCCAGAAAAAGGGGGGAAAGGGGTCATTTGCTGAGGTCATCTGGTTCATCTCCCTGCCTCCCAGCAGCTCTGGCCAGAGAGCCAGGTGCTATTCTGGTCTTTATGAACCTATGAAGAAGGATGCTCCCTGGCTGCGAGCTGCAGTGTTCAACACCGACTGGGTGAGGAAGCCTGGCCCCAATCCATCCTACTGCAGTCTGCACAGCCAGGACCCATTGTTTACTCTCTGTCAGCGCCTGTCCTGTCCTCTCTTCCCTTCCAGGACACACAATTGGCAAGAAACACTTCGCCCTTGGCACCCGCACAGATGAATGTCTCTGACTTCTTCTTTAGTTACTGGAATTGTCTGTGACCTGCCCCCTGTCTGATGCTTCTTCCTCCTCCCCACCCTCCAGAGAAGTGGGGACCCAGTCTGGGCTCTGCCCGCTATCCAGTTCTTGCCATCCCCCTCCCACCCAACCCCCACTGCCAATCTGTCACCTTGCGGTGGATGCCACTGAGCTGGCTGGAGGGCAAGGGAATTGAATTCACGGGAAACTGCTGGTGTCTGAAACCTGCCAGAACTACTCCAGGCTGTTAGCTGAGCCAGAGAAAGAAGAAACAGTCTGAGTTGGATCTGAAGGCCAGAGCAGGCAAAGGTGTACCTTTGTGAGTGTGTGTGTGTGTGTGTGTGTGTGTGTGTGTATGCCTGTGTGTTCCTGAATGAGGTCTCCTGGAAACAGCTTATGGTTTTATATGTGGTTTCTTGTTGGTCCCTATGTCTCCTGGGGTGGCTTTTCTCTCTTTGTGTGTGTGTGGGGGGGGAGATACCATCTCTGTTTGGATGGCTGTATTTGTGGCTATCTCTATGGGTGACTTAATGGACTTAGCTGTGTTGGTGTTTCTTTGCCTTTGGGGTGTCGGGGGGTAAGTTGGCCCCTTTGTGACAATGCCATGTCCTGCTCTGGCCTGCAGTGCCTGCCTTCAGTTCACCAACTCCTTCTCAGTGACCGGGACTGGGCTCAATGTCATCTCCTCCAGGAAGCCCTCCCCTTCTTGAATTAGATGCCTTTCCTCTCCCTCCCATAACATCCTGTGCTTCACCATCAAAGCATCCCTTGTCTTTCTCCAACGGAGTCCCCCAAGAGTTCAGACAGGAACCACATTGTCCAGCCTCTGTGTGCCCAGCACCCAGCTCCCTGCCTGACCCCTGGCAGACACTTGGGAAATGATTCTGCAGTAAATAAAGCGGAAGTGACCATATATTGAGCTTCAAAGTGGTTTTACAAAATTCACTGTCCCATGGAATCCTCACAACACACTCTCTGAAGTGGAAGCCCTTAGTAGTCTCATTTTACAAGTGAGGAAGCAGGCTCAGAGAGGTTGAGGAACTTACCTAAGGACATGGCTAATATATGATGAGTCAGGATTCAACTCAGATATGGCTGACCTCCAAGTCCAGGCTCAACCTCTGTGTCAGATAGTCATGGACATATTGGTGGGTGTGTTGGTCTTTGGGTTGTCAAAGATAGATTGGGATGAAGAGAACTGGATATTGATTCCAGGGGTATTCTACCTCTTGAGTTATGCTCGCAGTCCTATTTCTTTTTATTTTGAAATAAGGTCTTGCTAAGTCCCTGGGGATCTCCCTAAGTTGCTGAGGCTAGCCTTGAATCTGCGATCCTCCTGTCTCAGCCTTCTAAGTACTGGGATTATAGGCATGTGCCACCATGCCTGGCTCAAAGAGGAGTTCTTATTGTTTTCACCCAGGTTATCCCCAATGGACAGCTCTCCTTTTGACACCTGCCAAAATATAAAAGCAAGAGCCCCAGTGACCCCCCTCTTTTGTAAGCTCCAGAAGACGGGAGGGGACCTTTCCAATCATACCTCTGGCAAAGTAGAAACAACAGTGGTCAGAACTGTCAAGTCAGGAGCCCTGGGTTCCAGTCCTACCTCTGCAGCTAATTCTGTGCTCTCCAGGGGTCACTTACATTCTGTGCTTCCAACAGCTGAATGGGGAAATGCACAGTAACTTCTGTAGAAAGTACATGGGGCATAAAGATTATATGCATCGAAGACCACTGGGAAGATCCCTCGGAACACACACAACTTCTTCTCTGAGAGCATTTGAAAATGCAAAACTAGAAGATTTTGTCTTCCAACGCATTTATCTTCCAACAAATGGCAAATAGTGGTCCTGGGTCTTTTCTCTCCTGCTATGGACCCTGCAAGGTGCCAGTGAGTGCGTTCACACCCATTCTCATTTCCCCAGGGCTCTCTGCTCACTACGCTTCCCCAGGGCCTGCCTGCTGGGAGCAGCACCCCAGGTCTCATGGCTAGTCTGGTACCCACTTCTCAATCAAAACCTAGCTATTCTAGATTTCATTGGTTTGAAACTGTCTCTTTTAAAGAGAGGGCTAGTTATGATCTAATGGCTTATACTTGGAGCAAGATTTTCATTTTAAAAGGTCACAAAATTTTTTTTTGTGGTACTGGGGATTGAACTCAGGGGCATTCTACCTCCGAGCTACACCCCCAGCCCTATTTTTTATTCTTTGTTTTGAAACAGGGTCTCACTAAGTTGTGGAGTGCCTCACTAGATAGCTGAGGCTGGCCATGAACCCGGATCCTCTGGTCTCAGCCTCCCAAATGCTGGGATTACAAGTGTGCGCCACCATGCCCGACCACAAAATTCTTGATCCACAGAAATATATTTTTTTGATCCTAACATATGTATGTCTGGGGAAAGGAGGAGTCAAGGTTTTGCCTTCAGAGCTGCAAAAAGAGAATTTGTTGCTTTGTTGAAAAGGTACAAATATTTAATGTGTGCATTAGACAGGTACCACCCATAGTCCAGCACGTTTAGTCAGTTTCTTCTGCTCTCACTTGCCAGCCTCTGTTTTTTTGCTTGTTTGTTTATATATTTTTAGTGGTACTAGGGATAAAACCCAAGGGTCTTCTACCTCTGGGCTATACCCCTATACTTGTTTTACTTTTTATTTGGAAAACAGGATCTCACTAAGTTGCTGAAGCTGGCTTTGAATCTGCAATCCTCCTGTCTCAGCCTCCCAAGGACTGGGATTACAAGTGTACTTGGTCGTTTGAAATCTAGAATAGCTAGGTTTTGATTGAGAAGTGGGTACCAGACTAGCCATGAGACCTGGGGTGCTGCACCACGACTGGTACCAGCCTGCGTTTTCTGATCATTGTGACACAGCAGGTGTGTGTGCCAGCCATGGTGGCACACACCAGTAATCTGAGTACTTGGGAGACTGAGAAAGGAGGGTCAAAGATTCAAGGCCAACCTCAGCAACTTAGCAAGACTCCTCAGCAACTTTCGACCTTGTTTAAAAAAAAAAAAAGGACTGGAGTGTAGTTTGAAGGTAGAATGTCCCTGGGTTCAATCCCTAGTACAAAGGAAGGAAGGAGGTCTGTCTTTGTGTTTACAGCCGTTTCCTTATGTCAAATTTTTTCCTTTGGGATGATGCTCACGATGGGCTTTGTTACTTTAAAATAATGGCTTCTATTCTCCAGAGCTAGGTGTCTGCAGAGGATGGTGGGGCAGAAGAACCTCAGGTTATGTTAACCAAGACTCGGTTTTCCCTGAGCCTGTGTTTCTGTTCCTTTGACCTATGCCAGTCAAATGAGCATCTTCTCATCCCCCCTAAAGCACAAGTCCATACCTGCCAGTGGGACTCTCGGGTTGGACTCGGGGTCGGCCTCCACGGTGGGTCTGGGTAGTGTTTTGGCATCACATTGGCTCACAGTCACGAGTTGCCTCCTGACCAGCACGTGGCCTTGGGCCAGCCATTTACCCAAGTTAAACTCCGTTTCCTCCTGTGTACAATGGGGCTCACAATTGTGCCCTTCTTGTTAACTATTGTACAGGTGAAGTGTTGCACCTGGGAAATATTGTCTCCTGCTCCTTCGTGTCCCGGAAGATAGGGTGTCTCCCTTGAAGCCTGGTTTTAAGGTCCATTTTTCTGTCTCCAATCTCACCTTCCACCTCCTGCCTCTGCCTCTCTGTTGCACTGGCAAATGGAGCAGAGAGTCAGGGGCTGCAAGACTGCCTGGGGCCTTCATCTCAGGGTCTGGCGTGTATTCCCACAGGGTCTCCCTGGGTCTGTTTCCCCAACACAGAGAGGCCCCTATCCCTCAGCACTAAGGAAAGACAGCTGTAAGCAGGACCAAATAGCTCTGGGATGCAGTGACAGCTGGCTTGTAGGGCTCCTTTTAAACCAGAAGTGAGGTCTTTTCTACCATCAGAAAACCTTGCATCCCAGACTCAGGAATTTCTGACCCTAGGACCAGCCTCCACGGAAAGCCCTGCCCTTGACCAAGGACATGCCCTCAGGCTCCTTCCTATCACTTTGTTCCCATCACTCTTTAGCCTGCTGTAGCTCCCAACCCCTCCTGCACAGCATGCAGAGTTCAAGACAGGGTCTCAGAGAGGAAGGAGTTCTGTCTTCTTGGAAATGGATGTGGCTTTGCTGGAGAGTTATGGACTTAGCAAGATCAAAGTTTTCCTGGGAGCTAGCAGTGCTGAATTTGGAAACAGACATGCTGTTGTTCCCTGGTATCTTTAGCAACAAAGGCAAAATGTTTTTCTTCACTGGTTATCATCTGAGATCTTGCTAGAAGTGCAGAGAGAGAACCTTACATGTAAGAGGAGGTCCTGGGAGCCCTCGAGGCCAGAGCACTCAGGTCTGAAATCTTTTTGGTCTATTGTAAGTGCCTAGTTCCCATCTGTCCCCCGGGAGCATGAACAGTGCCAGGTTTTCCCCAAGTCTTTTCTGCCCAGAAGCCACTGCACAGCAAGCCGTGGGTAAGCAGGGGATGAGGCCGCTGCTGCTTCCATTTCTGTAGCACAGAACGCGTCGTGAGATTTGTGCTAACAGTTCCAGCAGTTCCAGATTTGGCTTCTCTGTAATTTATTTTATTTATTCTTGTTCATTCAGAGTGGGCTCCCCTGGGCCTGGTGGCCATGATACTGAGAGCCTGAGGTTAGAACTGGACCTCATTCTCTTCCCTCAGTGAGAAGATAAGGAGGGTGCAAGCAGCCCTTGTCCTTAGCAGAATGCTCAGTTGATGAATTATCAGTCTGATGTTTCACTCTTAAACAGGTGCACAAGATTTTGCAAGCATAGAGGGTCCTGTAATGCTCAGGGCCATAATATCACAATGATATGTGCTGATGGTGGCCCTTTGCTGACAGTGACAATCACCTCTGAATTGTTCTTTCTGACAGACGCAGTTCCTCGGGGTTTACTTCGTGTCTTCCCAAGAGTTTCTTGCTAATGCCTACGTCTTAGCCGTGCTTCTGTTCCTCGCCCTCCTGCTGCAAAGGACCTTCCTGCAAGCCTCCTACTATGTCGCCATTGAAACCGGAATTAACCTGAGAGGTGCAATACAGGTACTTGGACGATGGACTTTTCCACTTGACAATAAGAACGGCATGATTCATTCTCCTAGGTGCTCAAGAAGATCTCTGCCGTGAATATATGTCTGTTGCCTCCATCAGTGTTTGGAAATGATCATTAATGAGGCAGTGTGGGATAATGAAAGGTGTATTGGGCTGGACTTGGGATGTGCAGTAAGTAGCTCTGGCTCAGGTTTTGCCTTGGACTAGAGCTGAGACACACACTGCTCAGCCCTTGAGCCTCCCCACTCTTGAAAGTCACAGACATCACCAATCCATCACGGTGTTCCTTTCTTCTGAGTGCATATATGACCTCAGAACCCTTCTGTGGGTACTGTTCCAGAATTCTGCTACCAGATCATCTTCTTTGGATGCAAAAAGAAGTGTGTTAGACACACCAGATCTACCCAACCTCCAAGATCTATTTGAGCTCTTAAATCTGGGGTCACCCATGAGAGACTTATCGGGTATGATGAGCCACTTAGGTCTAGGCTCCTGGTCCTGCCTTCTGTGGCTTCCTTCATAGAGCTGATTGGAAGGATGACCAAAACCAGGGCAGATTCAGGACCCCTTTGAAGAAATGGCAATGAGAGTTCTCCAAATTCCCAGGGTTTTCATTAGAATTTGGTTCAATGATTGGAATTGCCCTATATGAGATTAGTTTAAATAGGAAGAACCAAACTGCTACTTAGTTCAGAAAACCTTTCCAAAAAACCCACCCTCTGCCCAGACCCCTCCAGTGACAGGCAGACTTTGGCCACAACAGTCAATTTTGTGGCTGGATAGTTTTGTAATTAAATCTGTTTTGTTTGCATGTCATAAATCATATACCAATCCACTATTTTCCAATTACACCAAAAGAACCCAAAATGGCTTTTTAATGTATTAGCATGTAACTTTTTATCAAGCTGTTTGAATTTTTTGCATTAATAAGAGAGACTGATTCATATGCCACAGAAAATCAATGCTAGCATTAATTATGGAAACAAATTAGGAAATAACCTTCCTGCTATCAGAAATTTACGCAAAATTATTTACAGAAAATGTACCCTCATAGATGAGAGTCTGTGTCTTCTTGAGTTGGAGAATAGCTATTTTTTGCATGAAAAATCATTAAGCTAAATTGCTGAATTTATATATATAATATATATGACATATATATTATATATATATGCTTTTTAAAAATTATACTAACTCTCAGTTGTGCAATTCCATATGTCCTGGTCTTTACTTAATAATGCTTTATTTGACAGATTACTCTATGTCCCTAATTCATTGAATGTAGGTAATTATCCTTTAAACCCTGATTTTACGTAACCTTGGAAGTGCATAGATTTGCCCAAAAATATCATTGCCATTATTTTAAACCTTACCCATGGCATATAAAAACTCCCAGAAAGACATAGATTAGGCTCCTACTTTAAGAAAAACTGACCCACAAAAAAGCCCAAGTTTACATAAAAGATGAATTAGGCTGGGAGTCCACTCTACAGCAGAATGCACAATGGAATTGTAGTCCAGAGCAGGGATCCCTAGAACTTTTAAGACAGGAACAATTTTTTCCTTATTCAAGAGCACAGAGCACGAAAACTGCAGTCTTTCTGGAGGCACAATCACTGCACATAAAGCTTTTATTTCCAGAGCTCACAGGGACCATGGCTGCTGCCCAACTGCCCCGAGGTCCTCGGGGTGGCTGGTCTTCAGGGATGGCATTGGGGGTGAGCAACACCCATGGCCCTATCTCACATCAGATCCTATAAGATTTTGGCTCCGACCACCTCCCAGGGTGGAGATGGCCACACTGAAATAGGCAGTTCCCCACTTCATCATTTTTATGGCTCTGAAATATATCCTCCACTGGCCCCTGGTAAATCAAGAATGCAACTGGACATGACGGTCTGCTTTTAAGATTTAAGAGCTAATTAAGTCCTATTGCTCAAGGGTGAGGCCTCGCTTCCTGGAGAAGTAGCTCGCTGTGTCCTTATTTGAATGCTGTGTGCCTGACTTACTTGGTCTATACCAGGTCCTTCACCTCTCTGTGCCTTTAGTTACCTCATTGGTAAAACTGAATAATAATACAGGCCCCCTTAGAGAACTACTCTAGACCTGTATGGGGAATGTCTGGAAGTCCTGGGCACATTCCAGAATCTGTGGCATCTGGTGTGGTAATCAGGATGATAATGATGATTAATGTAAAACACTGCTCTTGTTTCTAGACCAAGATTTACAATAAAATTATGCACCTGTCCACCTCCAACCTGTCCATGGGGGAAATGACTGCTGGGCAGATCTGCAACCTGGTGGCCATCGACACCAACCAACTCATGTGGTTTTTCTTCTTGTGCCCAAACCTCTGGGCCATGCCAGTACAGGTACTGCATGTGTGCTTGGGGGACTGGGGAGCGGCAGCAGGACACAAAACCAGAGTCTGCTGGTAAATGTTCAGTGGCCAAGAGCTCATTATCTTCCAGTCGATGTTTGCCTGTATCTTCCACACTGCCTCGGTCAACATTCTCCCTGCTCTGATCCAAAAAACCTGACCATATAATTTAGAGGAAATAAAATTTATTTGCTTACAGTTTTTGGAGATTTCAGAGTTTCAGTCCACGTCCAGCTGGGTCTGCAGTGCTCAGGGCATGGCAGCAAGGAAGCAGAGAGAGGGAGAGAGCAAAGCTTTGCTCTAACATCACAGAAGCTGGAAGCCAGAGAGAGAGCAGGGGGGGGAGGGACCTTATACAGTCCTCAAAGCCATGCCCCCAGGGACCCCTCTCTAGCAATTAAGCCCTGCTTCCAACATTACTACCTTGTTTCCATGAGGGCTAGGGGGACTTTCTAAATCCAAACCATTACACATCCCTCGGGGTCTCCATGGGCTGTACTTCTGCATCTCAAACATTGCAGGCAGCCACACCAACTCTCCTGAAGATCAGAGAAGGCAATGTCATTAAAACTTTAGAAATGCAGCCAACCTTAAATGAACTATAGAAAACCACGTCGACATTTCTGCAGACATTAGATGTCATGTTGTAGCATAATACTTAATTATGTTTCAAAGTGATGTATCTTTAAACAAAAAAGATAAGTTGCAAAATAATATGTGCTCTGTGGTTCCAACTAAATTGGAATGTACATATGTATATATTTGCCCAGATTCACACAAAAGAAGTGGAAGGCCCTGTAATGAGATTGCAAGCAATTTCTGTTTTCTTTATGTGTTTCTAAATTTACCAATCAGTGTGTATTATTTTTGGAAATTAAAAATGTGCTATATTTTAAAGCTGGACAGCCTTCGGGGCTGACTCAGAAGCAAGCGCATCCTCCTGGATGCTAGCAGGAGACTCTTCCTTACCTGACCCTTCTGCTCTATCTCTGGAGTCTCTCCTTCCATGGAGTCTGATCCTTGTCCTGGGAATTAATTCTGACTCTGGTGCCAGAAGCTGAAATCCCAGATCCATTCCCCAAGGGCTGGCCAGAGTCCACAGAAATGGCTTGGTGTAACAGGAAGTGTCTGGATTTGGGTGAGACAGGCTGATGAAATACTTAGCCTCTCTTAGCCTCAGTTTCCCCATCTATGAAATGGGGACAATGCCTACTCTCTGGAGTTGCAGCAGTGAGTCAGTCAGATAATGTAAGTATGAACACCAGACAGAGTGTTCAGCAAAGAGGGCTCACTTAGTAAACACCAGATCCCTCTGGCACCCACATGTTTGGTGTGAGCGAGGCTTAACCAGAGTTCGCATACACTTTAATCTCAAGTGATGTGTATTGGTCCTCTAGCCTGCAAAGCTTAGAGTTAAAACATAGTAAAGGAAAATAGGAGGAAAGACTCACACCAGGAGCCAGGTAGAGAGGACAGGATGTAGGGTAGGGAGGGGTGGCTATATACACTGTGCCCTATTGCCAGTACCTATGTCCAGGATGCCCCCACCCCCTCTGCTAGGATGGATCAGTGACTGAAAAAGCTACAGAAGCACTCGGAGCTCATCTAATGAGTCACCAACTTTTATCAGCAAGCTCTTTCTATTGTGTCCACTTGAACAGCCTGTCATAAGATTTATTTTGTCCTCCAAACCCACCGATTGTACTTATACTTACAGTGTTTATGTGCATGCATCATTGCTAAGAGTACTGATAACAAGTAACCCCAGTCCTGTGCTGGCCCTGCCCCAGGTCTCTCATTTGTGTCCTTTAATCCTCACATCACATGGGAGAGGGCAGGGACTTTTATCTGCACTGATTACTTATTTTTGCATATTTATTATGAAATTTCATTTGGCTTTCCACTGTTGTTATTTGAGATGGAGTTTTGCTCTGTTGCCCAGGTTAACCCCAAGCTCTTGGATTCCAGCAATCTTCTCATCTCAGTCTCCCAAGCAGCTGGGTCTACTGGTGTGCACCACTGTGCCCAGCTGGTGTTCCATATTTAATTCATCAAAGACTGTACCTTTGCCACATATAGATTTGACCAGTACACAGAAGTTATTAGGAGAAATTACAATAAAGAATTGAAGCTGGGTGTGGTAGCACATGCTTGTAATCCCAGTACTTGGGAGGCTGAGACAGGAAGATAACAGGTTCATGGCCAGCCTCGGCTACTTAATGAAGCCTCTGAAACTTAGTGAGACCCTGTTTCAAAATAAAGAACAAAATTAGGGATGGGGGTGTAGCTCGGAGGTAGAATGCCCCAGGTTCAATCCCCAGTACAAAAAAAAAAAATCCCCAGTACCAAAAAAAAAAAATTTGTTTACCTAACATGCATGAGGCCCTAGGTTCAATCTCCAGTATTACAAAAAAAAAATGCTATTGCCATTTATAAATTTGACCAGCACACAGAAGTTACTACCAGCGTGAGTCATTATCAAGAATTGAGAGCTGGGGATGTAACTCACTGGTATAGTGATTGTCTAGCATGTGCAAGGCCCTGGGTTCAATCCAAGCACCCCACCCCCAAAAAAGAGTTGATATAATCTCAACCTCAGGACAAGGAAACTCAACCTGGCCAGAATTCTGTGTGCAGCCCCATCAGCCATAGGGCACATGAGGCTTTGTATAATATTGAAATTAATTCAGGAGCCCATTCCTATGCAAGCCCACAGGGGCCCTCCCTAGTTCCTTATCTTTTTTTTTTTTTTTTTTTTTTTGGTCATTTTAGATTTTAGATTTCAGTATAGTCACAGAGTTGTGCGACCATCACAAATTTAGAACATTTTCATTACCCTGAAAAGAAACCCATCCCCATCGGCAGTCACTCCTTATCCCTGCCCCCAACTCTAGGCAGCCACTAATCTACATATACTTTTGAAATTCTATTTCTCAGGGGAAAAAGAAAAAACCATGTTCACACATTGTGCTCACAATTTTGGGAGCTATATGGGCTCCCCTGAAGTGTATTGAGGATGTTGGGTTAAAGAACTCAGCCTTATTTCAGGGGCATCAGAGTCCCAGAGAGGACAAAGGTCTGAGGCCACACCAAGTCCGTGGCAGCACCATACTGACATCTCTCTCTCTTCTCCATTGTTCCTTTGTGACAGAGCTCCCATAAGACATGTGATTTTAGGAAGAAGGTTTAGTCTCCTACTGATCTCTAATTTTATGCCAGACACTGCTCTAGGCATTTCTCATAGGGTCCATTTACTTTTCATAACAGTCCTGCAAAGTAAGCATTTTAAAGATCACCATTTTAAAGATAAAGAAACTGAGGCTCAGAGAAGTTAGGTGACTTTCCCAAGATGGCACAGCTGACAAATGCTAGGGCGGCACTAAAACTCAAGGCCAAAGACCTCAGGGACTGTGACCTCCCCACTATGCTAGATTGCTTCATAACCTGTGAATAAGAGACAGAATAGCCTGCTTATTCCTCACACTTGCTTTTCGTGCTCAGAATCACTGGCCTCTGGTATTATCCCCTGAGGGGGGCATTGCAACCCATGTAGAAGAGAGGAAGGCATCTGGGGGACACAAGGGAAGAGGAGACAGAGAAGCTTCAGGAGGAGCCTGGGAGCAGCAGCAGCTGCTGCATCCCCAGCTGCTGCCTGGCCACCACCAGTCCCTCAGAGGTGGTGCAGGCGCAGACACTGACCCCCACACGTGCCTTGTCATTGGCCCTGGGGTGCCCTGGGAGGTTTCTCAGTGTTTAGCACAACCCTAAAGGCTGAAGAACACCCTGATTGCCTCTATAAGCACGTGATTGCCTCTGGAAATGAAGGGCTGGGTGCAGGGAGAACATACCAGGCGGGTGATAGACTAGGGCTGGCAGGGGTGGCAGGTTCATCTCCTAATGTAGTCCTCTGCTTATCTGTGCCAGCATTTAATGTCAGTTAAACACTGGGAGGCAGGTGGTAGCAGGGTCACCTCTCCGCCTCTCAGATACCTGCTAATGCAAAAGGCTTCCTGTGATAAATGGAAATTGCAGAACCTCCCACCTATTCCATCCTTGAGGTGGTGCAGGGAGCTTAATGCTCAGCTGGTGCAGGGCTTGGGGATTGCAGGGCCAAGGCAGGTGGCCTTTTCCCCTCTTTTTTTCAACTAAGAAGTCAGCACTTCTGTTCTTCTAGAGCAGGTCCTGCCTTTAATGGCAATCTGAGAAACTGTCATCTTGGTGCTTTGGGGACTGGTGAAAGCAATTTACACTTTCCATAAATATTCATAAGCAAGCGGTCATTTACATAAAGCTAGAAAGATAATGAATTCTCTTTTCAGAGAAGACTTGCCAGATTCCCTAAAAAATCAAAGACACCAGAAGCAGAAGAGTAAAAAGGAAACTGTCGGACCTAGGGCTGGTTTTGTCTGGCATGGATGCTGCAAATTTGTCCTTTTGTTTATGGATCTGTTTTTTCAGTGAGAGAGAAATGTCAGCCTTGGTAGCCAGCAAACAGAACAAAAGATGCTGTCACATTCATTGTGATGGGGGTCTGGGACTCTCAACAGGAAAAATAGACTTGGAGAACAAGTTAATGTCTGAGCCAGCCTTGCATTAGTTAGTCCAGAAACAACCTGGGTGATATTCACCTTCTCTGCCCTGCTCTGTCCCCAAGACATTTTGGAAACTTGTGCACCATACATGGCCTATTCCACCCTGGGGAATGTGGAGGGGGATCTTTCCAACACTCCTTGCAAGGCTGCCTCCAAGACAGTCAGAGAACGCCCCTCCCCCCTCCCCAGATCATCGTAGGTGTGATTCTCCTCTACTACATCCTCGGGGTCAGTGCCTTAATCGGAGCAGCTGTCATCATTCTACTGGCCCCAGTCCAGTACTTCGTGGCCACCAAGCTCTCCCAGGCCCAGCGGAGCACACTGGTGAGTGTCCCAAGGTGTGAATGTCCCTCCCCACTCCCAGCATTCCCTCATGTCTGCCTGCTCCCCAACCCGCACATCAGGGGGCACCTCCTCCACACCTGCACTACCATTGACTTTGAGTAGGACACTTCACTTCAGGCCTCCACTTCAAGGTCTGGAAGTGGGATTCCTGGAGAGGGTGGGCAGGAGCTGAGAGGTGGCGAGGGCACTGACTCAGGGCCTTCTTTTGGGGTGGGTGGGGCACAGGCCTCCACCTCTGACACTGCAACCCCCGCAGGAGTATTCCAATGAAAGGCTGAAGCAGACCAACGAGATGCTCCGGGGCATCAAGCTGCTGAAGCTGTACGCCTGGGAGAACATCTTCTGCTCTCGGGTGGAGATGACCCGAAGGAAGGAGATGACCAGCCTCAGGGCCTTCGCTGTCTACACCTCCATCTCCAGTGAGTCACACAACCCGCCAACCCTGGGTGCTGCTACTTACCTGCAAGGATAGTGTCAGGTTGGGGATGGTGGTGATGGAAGCAGAGGCTTGGGGATCATTCAGTCCAGGGGCTCTCCCACTATTTAGGTAGCTGAGTACCTAGAATTCACAGTGGTGTCTATTCATGTATCCCACAAACATGTACTGAGAGCCTGCTGTGTGTGACCCCGTGCTGGCCCTCAAAATACACTGGTGAGAAAGACAAGTGAGGCCTCATTCCTTCCTCATGAAGTTGATTTGTTATTAACAGGCAGCAGTAAGCAAATGAATAACGACAGTTTCTGATACTTCTAAGGGGGAAGACTTTTTAGTTCATTGGACTGAGCTGCTGCTTCCCTGGGAAGCTGGGAGGAAGCTTTCATGTGCCTGGGGCCATGCAAAAGAACAGGGCTAGTTATCCTTAACTAGAAGTCCAAGCCTGAAGTACTCACAGGTATAGGTACTGAATTTATATTAAACAAGCTGTTGAGAACCCTAATCCAAGAAGGAAAAATGGAGACCCAAACTGACAAAACTCCTAGGGTCCTAGCAGATATAGGAAAGCCACTTCACAGAGACTGTGGGACTCCTATAGCAAACACTTCTGTTGAACAATGAGCTAATGATAAAGAAATAGAAATCCACAGGAGAGAAATGCACCACCAGGGTGAGAATCAGCAGATTCGAAAAATAGAAGAAGCTGGGCATGGTGATATATGCCTATAATCCCAGTACTTGGGAGGCTGAGACAGGAAGACTGCAGGTTCATGGCCAGCCTCAGCAAGTTAGTGAGACTGTTTGAAAATAAAAAATAAAAAGGGCTGGAGATAGGACTTGCATATGATCATTGGGGCCAGATGACCATGGAGTCCTGGTCTGTTTGTCTCACAGTTAAGCTTGTGGTTCCATAGACTCAGCCTATGGTGATTATTTCCCAAGTGTGTAATTGGGGTGTATTTAGCAAATGGCTAAACTCACTCTGGTTCTCTGACCTGCCTGGTTTAAGAGCCATTATGATAAGAAGGGCCAAGTAGAAACCGCTGGATAGAAAAGAAAAGAAAGAAAGCCTAACTCAGTGTGTGGTTTAAATAAATTAATATAGCTAAAGAAGAACATTATGAATCAGAAGACAGATCTGTGGAATTACAGACTGTGGGAAAAAGAGCAAGTGGAAAATGCTTTTTATAAGTTTTGCGATTGTTGTACAGATGGGAAACTGAGGCCCAGGGGGGAGTGTGCTCCTGAGGGTAGCAGCATGGCTCAGACTAGATTATACCAAGTCTCCTTGAGGTATTTTTCACAGTGTTCTAGGGACCTTCTTAGGGGAGAATGTCCTAGGACACAATGGGGCACCATTGTGAGGCTTTTGTCTCTTAGGAGAAGAGAAACAGCCTAGAATGGGCTCTGACAGGAGTGGGGAGTAGGGGAGGGATTAGGGGAGATGATCTGTCCTGTTTCTCTGTAAGGTTTGCTGGGGCGAGGCACGCCTGTGGGGGTGAGTAGAGGACATTGATGGAGGCTGTGCTGGGAATGTCTCCTGGGTAGACTCCTATGGTAAGCTTCATGGAGGACGAGATGGTCGCCCCAGCCAACTGTGTGTTCCTGGCATTCATGCTGCCTAGAGGTTCTGATGGGCCCTGGTGACCACCATTCAACATAAAGGTTCCTCCCATAGGGCATGGCTGGCACTGAGCACCCCCAGTGTCCGGCTTCCCTGGGCCTAGCCAGACTATGGTGTCCTAGACCTCAGGCAGGGACCCTGATCCAGTCATCTACCATTGATGGCCAAGCCATAATATCTTTATGCAGTAAGTCCTGCTAGGATCCAATTTTCTCAGAATGGAGTCATGATCACGGCAGGCAGTCATTGTCTCCTGGATTCCTCCTCAAGACAGTCCAACTTCCTGGTTTGTCCCCTCTGTACCCATCCTGGTGGTGCTCAAAGCGGAAGTGGAGCATCCCGTGAGATGGGAAAAATTAGATGGAACATCTTGTGGTGGGGGAGAAAAGCAAGTATTCCCAGCCCTGGGCCCATTTTCACCTTCTCTCTGTCAGCTCTGCCCTCTGCACTAGGGCCAATTATGTTAACAGTCACCCCACCATTGTACACAGCCCCTGAGTTCCAGACATCTGGCTAGACAGTCCCAGCAAGGGGAACAGCTGCTGAGGTAGGGGAGATCTTCTCCCGGTGGCTGAGGGACTTCCTCTCCCAGGGATGACATGGCAGGGTGGGTGGGGCAGGCTCACCAAGGCTAACATGAAGAGATGGAAGGGAAGTACCAAGGAAAATAGGGGCACTGGGTCCCCAAGATTCTAAGTGCAGTGGGCCACAAAGTAGGGGAGCCTCAGGACATGCAGATGGGGGTAGGTGGCAGCTACTTTGCTCCTAAGAGATGTATATTCATTTCCTGAATTCCAAACTACAACTTGAGACATGGTTTCCTATGTAAACAATATCCTAAGAGGCTTAGGTTCCCAGGCTAGCCCACTAAAGTCTATCTAGTAGATGCTCTTTGTCCTGTGGGACTCTCAAAAAAAAAAAAAAAAAAAAGACATGGTTTTGTGACCCAGAGCCAGGAGGACCTGGGGAAAGAAGACTCTACATTATCAAGAGCTAAGATGATTCTGGAAGGAACAAGGGGCTCTGGAGCCAAGAAGGAGCCAAACAGGGCCCTGCATCTGTCCAAGTGACCCAGAGAGATAAACAGAGCAGCCTAGGTTGGGCCCTGGAAGGAAAGTGAGGAAGGGAAGAGCCCTCAGTATTTTTATTAATTATTATTAATTTAATTGTATATACATATAGGGCACAGTGTGATAATTACATATGTATATACTGTATGTACTGACCAAATCCTGATAATTTGTGTATCTATCTTCTTTTCATTACTGCATTAAGAGCATTTGGGCTCCCCTCTAATTATTCAGAAACTATAATAGGCTATGAGAACTATAATCCCCCCACTGTGCACTAGAACACAGGAACTTAAGTGAAATAAGTCAGATACAGAAAGGCAGATACCATATATTGTCATATATGGAGGCTCTGTGTGTGTGTGTGTGTGTGTTACTGGGGATAGAACTCAGGGGCATTCTACCACCAACCTACATTGTCAGCCCTATTTTAGTCTTTTATTTTGAAACAGGGTCTCACTAAGTTGCTGAGACTGGTCTCAAACCTGAAATCCTCCTGTCTCAGCCTCCCAAGTAGTGGGATTTCAAATGTGCACCAACATGCCCAGCTTTATGGATGCTTTAAAAAGGTTCAGTCTAAATGTGGAACAGTGATGACTAGAGGTTGGGAAGGATGGAAGGAGCGGGAAGGTGGGAGGCTGGATAACAGGTATGAAAACACAGTTAGCTAGAAGTACGTTCTTGTGCCCTCAAGGAGAGCGTAGAAAGGCGAGTGGTTTGTTCAGTGTGTTCACCCTCCCCGGGATGTGTCTCTTTGTGAGTCAGCAGTGGGAGGGGGAGACAGGGTGGTAGGGTGGGGGCACCTATGGGCTGCAGGCACATGTTTGCAGTGAGTTTTCATTTGCCTCCTCCTGGACTTCCTCCTCCTATTACCAGGGATCAAGACACAGGTTATTAGGCTAATGTAATGGGAATCTCTGGTTCTCGCCCCTGGCGCCAGTTGTGGGGCCCTGGCAACACAGAAGAGGCTGGAGTCACATTTCCTGATGGGGCCCGGTCTGGGAATGCCTACTGGGCTTTCAGTCTGGCCATCTGTGCACTGTGCAGACTGTAGAGCACACAGAATTACTGCTGACACTCTATACGAGGGTCTCACTGTCGGTGTCACTGAGAACTCCAGAGTGGCAATGCAGGGGTCAGGAAAGGAATGGGCAGATTCCCTGACCTCAAAATCCAAAATCCATATTTCCTCTTGAAAGAAAGCATGTATTAGTTACTCAGTGGGTGCTGAGTGAACCCCAGCCATAGGCCCCTCCCCGTGCTGAGCACCTGGATGTGCAGGAGATGATAAGGTGCGCTCCCCATTCTAAGCAGCTCATACTCAGTGAAGAAGTCAGAACTGACATGCATAGAGCAGCGTGGCAGCGATGATCAGACTTCATGGGTAGCTCTGTGCTGGCTTCCCAGCAAGCTGGTGGCACTTCATCCACACTGCAACTTTGTGAGGTATGTTGCTCTACTTTCCGTTTTATAGCAAAGAAGACTGAGGCTCAGTAAGGTGAAATGGCTCACTGAGGACCTCAACCAGTAAAGGGCAGAGTCCAGAGAAAGAAGCCCCAGTGGGCTGAGCATTGGCACAGAGATTCACCCAGAGCAAGCTGGGCTGCACCTTGCACAATGGGTAGGATTTCAATGGGTAGAAGATAAAGTGGGAGAAAGATGGAGGCAAGTGTTGTGGTCAGTGCCTCTAGTAGTTAGCTCAGTCCATGTCTCCTTGCAGAAGCAGCATACCTCTGGGTGTTTCCTCTGTATTTGAGAACAAGCTTTGCAGAGATGACAAAGACAATATCCTCCATCCTAACAGTCAACCAACCAATATGATGCCAGTTCATTCTGTCCTTTGTACAGCACCCATTCCATAACCCTCTCTCTCCATGCCAGGTTTTACTGGGCATTAAGAGGAGGCAG
>PVLC010016090.1:0-20516 GCA_004027655.1 Graphiurus murinus
CTCGGCTATGTAGAGAGACCCTCAGCAACTAAGTGAGATCCTGTGTCAAAATAAAAAGGGTTGGGAGTTCGGCCTGGCGGCACACAACTGTATAAAATCCTAGTACTTGGGAGGCTGAGACAGGAGGATTGCCAGTTCCAAGCCAGCCTCAGTAACTTAGTGAGGCCCTCTGCAAGTGTTTCAAAAAAAAAAAAAAAAATAGGGCTGAGGGTGTTAGTCAGAGGTAGAATGCCCCTGGGTTCCATCCTCGGTACCACACAATAGATGATGGATAGACAGGCAGGCAGACAGACAGATAGAAAACATAGCTGGGAAGGCCCCTGGGTTCAATCTCTAGTTCCATGGATGGATGGATGGATGGATGGATGGATGGATGAGAAAAACAGGAGAGGAAAAAAAAAGGGGGGAGGAGGGAGTGGCTTCCTCAGAGCACCAACACAACACTACAGAAAGCATCGCCTTCTGACCAAAGCCATCCCAGAAACCCTGAGACAGCCCTCGCTGGTGTCCGAGCTGTGAAGCAGGCGCTGTGGTCGCTGCCTCCGATTTCCAGGAGATGCAATCACGGGGCCCGAAGCCGAGAATTCCAGGAGAGAAACACTCGTGCCACGCACAGACGTGTGTGAACTTGTGCACCAGTTATAGCACCAAGCTTATAAATCGCTTCCCGTCAACAGAGGCAGGAGTTAACAGAACAATTCACACCTTGTCTTTATTAATTGCTTTAATATTAAACTGACAACTTTTATAAAAATATGAATTTGACGGCACAGCCCTGATGGGGATTGGGTGAGGAGAAACACATTTGGTGCCGGTAAATTGTGAAAAACAGTTCAAAGAACGAGCCTGGGGATCACTTCGCTGCTGGCTCATGGGAAATGATCTGCAGGTACCAAAAAAAAAGTTAACAAAAAACCAACAGGTACAGGGTGCTATCACACACACCAAACACTCAGTCTGCCACGCTCAGGACAGCCCGTGCTGGGAGTGCCATGATCACCGAGAGGCCAGTCAACCTCCCAAGGACGCAGAGCCGTAAGTAACAGGGCTAGAATTTGAAACCAAGCCCACTGCCAGGCATGGTGCTGCACGCTCGTCATCTCAGTGCTTGAGAGAGTGAGAAAGGAGGATTGCAGGCTCATGGCCAGCCTCAGCTACTTAGTGAGGCCCTGGTTCAAAATAAAGAAAAAAAAAAATAGGGCTGGGGATGTAGCTCAAGGGTAAAATGCCCCTCGGGGGTTCAATTTGAGGGAGGGAGGGAGGGAGGAAGGGAAGAAAGGGAGGGAGGGAGGAAGGAAGCCAACTGAATCTAAACCCAGTGCTCGGGCCCCAGGCACACTGCCTGCCTTTCTGGGGAGATGTGTCACTGTCTCCTTGCAGGCGATCTAAGTTTGTTCGGCTGAGGGACTGGGAAGCCAACCTCCACAGCCACGTGTAGACTGGTGTGGCCGAGTTGCTCCCGCCCCAGCATGCCCAGCCCGATGGCTACTCGCTTCCTGCCTCTGCACTTGCCTCAACCTCTGCGCCAGCCCTGCTGCCAGCCACAAGGCACCCCACACCCCGCTCCCAGGCCGGGCACTGTGCGCCCACACCACGGCTTGCCCCATGGTTCTCCCCAAGACGCTGGGCCTCTCGCCCCTCATCTCCGTGACGTACAAACCATGTTCTGATACCTGCTACCAAGTCCCCCGCTCCTAGACCCGTTGGCCTTGAAGAACCACTAAGTTAAGCTCTTGACGATCACCTTGAGTTCTTTCCTACTATGAAAAGGGCCAGGCCCAGACCAAGCGCTGTCTGACCCTCACCCCACCCTCCCCACGCGCGCTGAGTAGGTTCACACCTTGAGCAATACGGTCACCCCTCAGCATCTCTCGGGACTGGTTCCAGGACCCCCTGCAGACACCGAAATTGGCAAGTATCCAAGTCCCTTATGTAAGATGGCAGAGCGCTGGCACAGAACCTACGCAGATCCCCCCCAACACACACACACTTTATCCTATTTTCTGCAGCGTCGGGGACCTGTGTCCTGGACAAGCTGTAGCTCCGGCCCCTCTCATTGCTTGTACTAGATTACTTATAACACCTTATAAGACCATGTAAATGCTAGGTAAATCACTGCCACACATTATCATTTAGGTGATAATAACACGAGAAAACTCTAGCTGTTCAGGACAAGCACAACTTTGTTTTCAGAATGTGTTTAACTTGTGTTTGAATCTGCAAACACGGAACCCACAGAGAGGGAGGGGGGACCGTATCTGCAGTTCAAGCCTGTTAAGGAAACAGCCGTTTCCCACAGGTAACCAAAGGAGGCGTACCAGCTTCAACACGCCTACCGGTACTACACAGGCAACTTGCAAACAGGTCTGTTTGAACAAGCAAACTTAGCCCTGTCTGAGACCATTACAAATTTCTAGAAGGCGGCATTTGGACTGTTGATTACACAAGTCTTCGTGGGAGTATCTCCTGCAGGGCCACCTGCTTGCTTTCCCAAACCAGGTGTCTGTCTACACAGGGGTGCAGCTGGAGGCTCACCCAATATCCGTGCACTCTATCTGTAAACGCAGCAGGTGCAGTCGCTGGCTTTCTCCTGATGGGGGGAGGGGCTGTGCTGGACCCTCAGTCAGCCTTCAGAAAAGGGAACACGCAGAGGATGAGGCCAAGAGCAGGGCGAGAACTCTAAGGAGTGTGGCCACCGCTGCATCTTCAAGGGCAGAGATGAAGTTACAGGGCAGACTGCTCAACCACGCGCTTTGCAAATGACAACGCACACAGCCGACACTAGGGGGAGCCAGAGGGCCCATCCTAAAACTAAGGAGACTGGAAGTTTGGTTTTTAAGAACTTTAAATTCCAGAAAGACAAGCCCCAAGAATGGGAAGGAACCAAGACTAAGAGCAGCAAGAGACGCAGAGACTCCCCATGCTCCTCAGAACTGAAGTAAAACACCTTAAGAATTTTTCCTATTATAATACTCAATGAACTCCAAGTCAAAAATTACGAAGAATGGTTTGGAAATGGACCTTTCACATATTAGCAAAGTGTCAAAGCTTTTTAGGGTATACAAATCGGAGGTTGGAGAAAAAGTAAAATACAAGACTGATTTTTTTTTTAATTCTCTTCCTTTATCCAGTTTACTCAGTACCACTGCCCCTCGTAAGCTTCAAGATCGCAATGCTAACAGGAAAACACCCGAGTTCATCCCAGATTCCCCGCAGGAGACTCCACCAGGCCTCTCCTATTCAGTATTTTATTTTTAACCTTCAAGAGACCACCACCATCTGGTACCCATTTCATTCTAGTGTTTTCTTCAAACTCCAGATAACTGACCTTATCCTGGTACATGATAAATATATTGTCGGTAACAATTCTAAATATTGCTACTAACGATGTAATTATAGATGCTCAAGTTTTCATACTATTGAAGCACATTAATTAAAACTTGGCACCCTGGAAGGAAATCAGGGGAGGCCTGGGCAGGAAGGAGGGTGACGTGGATCTCATACCTCGTGCGGCATAATTACTACCTCCTTCTGATGAAGATGTAAGAAAGGCTGGCGCTTGTGCCTGTAATCGTTTTAATCAGCCTTCAGTACAGAAGAGCCAATCTGCCAAAATCCAAGGGATTGCTTATTGTCCGGCTTCCAGAGCGCTCTCCAGGTACTTGCAAAAGCTTCCTCAGGACAATCTAACTGTCTTGGGCAGTCTTTCCTATTAATTACATGCACGCTGGGAACTGGGGGAGAATCTGCATCATTACTATTAACTGGGACTGAAGAAAGCGAAGTCAGAAGCAACAGGGGCCCCTACCGGCCGCACCACAGCTCCCTGCCCTCTGCTGGGATCAGGAAACAGCTGCTAGGTAAAAATGGCAGGAGCAGAAAGCTGAGGCACACTCACGCACTGGAGGGATGTGTGTTGGGAAGAAACAGCTTTTGACATTCAAAACGGGGCCCAGCTGCCCCCCACTTCCTCTCTCCCCTGTGTGGAGCCATGTTTGGATGGAAACCTTGACTCAGTTTTGACACCTGAGGCCCAGGTCTGGCAGAGCTTTGGCAAGAGCTCAGATAAGGAAAGGCAGACAAAGAATACATACCCTCAAACACCATTCCAAGGTTCCTTCAATTTCGGGTTGAAACGGGACAGAAGAATGGGAACTGAGACATATGTGGAGTAACCGCCCCCTACCATGGAGCAGTGCTCAGGGGTCACTTCTTAACTACCCACAGCACTATGCTGGACAACGTGGATTAGGGCATTAAATAGTGTAAAGTGAGTAAAGGTGTGTTATGCTTTTCCTCAAAGTGTAAGTCGGAATCACTTCTGATCACACAAATTTTTAATGTACAATATGGTAAAAGTGATGCCCACTTAGAAAAGCGCCAGACTCCATTCAAGAGAACATTGTTAACCTCTGATTTGTATGTTGAAAATGACTCAGTGAAGCCTTAACTTTCTTCTTCCAAAAGTCCCTCGATTTCCTCTCGTTGGAAACCTAATGACTGTCTTGCCATCTATAGGTTATGAAAAGCAAACCCGGGGGCCTTGGGTAGATGCTATTATTTAAAATTAACTCGACCATACCACTTCCACACACACATATTGTTCCCTAGAAATGTGTCCATACAAAGGTTATTTACACTACCCACAAACTAGCTTTGTAGCAGATTTTGCTAAAGTGCTTGGAAATCTATCAGAATTTATCTAACAGGGGTTTAAGGATAAAACACATGTTTGGGTGTGGGGGTTTTTTTTGGGGGGGAGGAAGATAAGGGATTGAACTCAGGATACTACCTCAAAGCTACATCCCCAACCCTTTTTTTTTTTTATTTAAAATGGTCTCATTGAGTTGTTGAAGCTGTCCTGAAATCTGCAGTCCTGTTTCAGCCTCCCAAGCGCTGGGATTACAGGTGTGCACCACACCTGGCTGCATATTATCTTGAAATGCATGTTTTCTCCAAATTTTCCCATTGTTAAAATAACCCATAAACATCAGTAAGAAAAATTTGAGTTGTAACCAAAATAATGGCCCAAAACATAGCTACAAGGTATATTAAACTTCCTCCTATCCCTTCAGAGAATTTCTCCAATTCCAATAATTGATTTGATTTCCTAATTTGAAACTTCTAAAAGCTTGATATTAAGGCTTACCATAGGACAGAAATTTGGTGGAACATGTAATATCCACGTAAATGCTGATATCACACGTGTGTATGTTCCACTAAACAGGAGCAATTAACCTAGACCCACACTGTAGAACCTGAGGTCCACTGGAAGCATGGGGGGATTTTCAGAGCAGCTTACACAGATGTGCAGAGGCATGCTCAGGGCTGCTGTACCCCAAAGACACCTGGGAGCAGAGGGTGCACCCTGCACGGCCACGCACACAGCACACCCGGGGACCCGACTTTCCAGCGGCCGAGTGCCCAACGCCCTGAATGAAGATGTGAGTTAGGGTCAAGTGCCTCTCGCTTGCCCGCAGACCCAGGCACGCTGACCAGCACTGCGGATCGACGGTCAGACACACGGTCCTCGGGGTAGGAAGGGAGGCCGCCGCAACGCCAGCTTCACTGGGCTGGAACTACAGCCCAAGCCTGGATCAGGGTCCAATAGGAGGGACTGGTGCTCAGCGAGCCACAGGACCCAACTCGTTTAAAGCATGACACAGAATGAGCAGGTTCCATTACAATTTTTTAAACAGTTTGTTTTTTGGTCAGGTCCCAATTTGTCCCTCATCCTGGAAGCTGGTACTGAAGAGAAGAATCTACTGACCTAAGGAATTAGTAAAATAAATGCAACTTTCAAACACTGAGTTGATGACCAACACCCCTTCATACATTAAATTTGCTTTCGCATGTGACAAAGACTAGGATTATGATCAATAAGAAGGCTGAAACAGTAGGAGTCTAACAAAGGTTTTCAGCTTTATATGCAGTCCTTCAAGACATTAGGAATTTTTTTATTGGAACTATAATTACTCCACCTCAGAAACATAGAATATATATTTCATGTTCTAAACATGCTGACAAAGGCAACTAATCTATAACTAATAAAGGAACAGTTTACTGTGCAATAATATCTACTTTCAAATACCCAGAAACAAATGTACAAAGGACATTGGGGTCTTTCATACAGTGCCAAGATCAAGCTTCCTAACAGGTCCTCCAGTCCCCTCAAACTAGCTTAGATAGAAGGAAAATGAGTTTGGTAACTCCTGCTTTGCGGCTTGAAGCTAGTTAACACAAAGCAAAAGGGTGGCAGAGAAATAGGTGTGTGGGGGTGGATGAGGGCGGGGTGCAGCACTCTGCTAGGCAGGAACTCAGGGTATCCCACATGCCAGGCAATCGCTCTACCCAGAGGTCACAAACAAGAAGTGCGGCTATCATCATAGCTATGTCTTCTTTGCATGGAGACAAGGGGAAAGAATAAACATGACCTATTTATTCATCCACAGCTAAAACTGGGCTTGGATTATGATTCATAGGGCTTCAGCCAGATCCAAAGGTCTACTATAGAAGACTGATCAGACAGACAGCCTTCAAGGGAGGGGTTCCCTGAAGTGAGATAACGCAGACAAGAGGCTCTGACCCTCAGATAAACCCTAGAGTAGAAGGTGGGGCAAGCAGTCCAATTGGCATTGCATAACAGCTCCTTATCATGGATCAGAGCAGCAGACACGAGGCAAACTCTTGTACTCAAAGTCCTGCTTCAAAGAAGGTCCCACAGCTTGGTCCCACAGTGAAGCACCCTGGGGAGAGGTCAGGTTCGGCTCCTGTGACTTACAGACAGTGCTGCTGGGACACTTTACTGGAGATGTTTGTCAGGAGAATGCAAGCCTTGTCTGCATTCACTGTCTTTAAAAGGGGAGGGGGGGATGAGATGGAGGGAGGGCTCAGCTGGCATCTCAGGGGCGTGGAAGCGGACAGCTGGAACTCTCATGGGTTTTCCTTTTTCCAGCCCATTGCCCTTCTCTTCTTCTGACCATCTGACAAGGAGGACCCGGTAGAGAGCAAAGGGTCACTGAGTGTGGTGGGGGCTCGCCAAGGATAGCCCGCCATGTCCCAGCAGAGCCAAGGAATGTTTTTCTTTCCTTTGTTCACCAACTTCTCAGGTTCCACTTTCCTCCCAAAAATCTTAATCTATACAAGGAGGATTGACACCTATGCCAATGGCAAATGGACCTGAAACCTTTCACTTGATCGAGTCAGTGTTTGTTGCTGTCGCATGTGTCTGTATGCATACATATACATGTACACAGGCACCATACTGAACACATACACACACAGAATGAGAGCATAAAGGTCTGCAGGAAAGATGAGCGCCTTTCAGGAAAGACATCCTACTGAGTACAGGTAACAAGTAAAACCACAGTTACAAGGAAAAAGACATTTTCCTTAAAGTAAAAGTAAAACTTGCTTGGGAAAGCTTCCTATGCCTAGTATAATCTGTGAAAGTTATTAAGAATTAAGATTTCCAAAATTTGTTTATAAAAACAGTATTAACAATTCAATTAAGCTAGGAGAGAATCATACGACAAAGGGTATTCTCATGAGCTTCCTAATTTTTTTAAAATTGCTAAATCCTAAAAAAAAAAAAAAGTCCCAGTTTAGATATAGAAGGAATATCTATATATCTTCTATATTAGGAATAGCTATACTAGGGTATTAATGAGGTTTTTAAAACTCAAAGCTGGAATGCTTGTCAAAATAAGATATGTATCTCCAAATCCAAGGGAATTGCTCCTTTTATGAGCTAACATCACAGTCTCTGGACAAAGATGAGCATTAAGCACAGCCTGCACCTCTGCAAGAACTCCCAAGTGGTGTCCCTAGGTGAAAAGGTGGTCCTGGGCCTCAACTGTCTTTTACAGTTCTAAAGGTGCAATTCTAAGATCTATATATTAGGGACAAAAATCCTGGACTTAATTTCATATTAATATTTTCCATCTCTTAACCACCTGTAGGATCAAACTGAAGACTTTTAAAGTACAGACTAACAAATTCTAGTGGTTAATTCACAACCCCAAAAGGTAGACAAAAAAAACAAAAAACATACCACCCACCAGGTGCCCACTCACTCCAAGCACAGAACCACACATGCCACCTGGCACGCTCAGTCGTTCAGTCTTATAGAAAGTTCTTCCTAGAAGTCATGTATAACTGTTCGTAATCTGCACGGCAATCCCTAACTGACCACTCACCAAACCCACCTTGTGTCAATCAACACACTCAGTGGAGATCCATTGCCCACCCAAAAATACACTAACCCTCCAAGCACCTGGCCTAAGTCGGTTTGGTCTGGGTTTTCCTCTCCACGTGAGCAGCGGTTCCGTGCTGGCCACGCACTTGGTAGCCAGGGCCTGCTTTAGCTGCTGTTCTCATGTGGCAAGTCTAGTTAACTTTAATGCCTTGGTAAGATTTATGAAATGTCTTAGAAACCCCATCCCTGAGTAGTAACTCATCTGTCCATCTTGTTTGCTTCTAAGCCTGGGAAATACTTAATACCATTATTTTCTGAATTTAATGGTGGATCTTTGTTATAGTTTTATACATTCCTCTTGTCATATAGTTAGATAGGCTTTGCCACACTTAACCAAGAAAGCGCTTCAAGGGTTCTCCCAGCAATCCGGGGGGTGCCGGTCGCCAACTCTGCCTTTCCTGCTACAGTCGGGAAACTAAGAAGGAAAACACACAAGTTATCTATACCTACACATTCTAAGTCATTCCTTTACCAAAAAGAAAAATAAGCCAACAATAGAAAAAGCTGGACTATTCCAATCACTTTAGAACACAGGAGGAGACAGCTATTCCTACCTCATTAGATATTAACAAGCAGTCCTCTAACTCAGCACTCAGCTGGAACATGTGTGTTTTATGATGAACTGGCATACTTCAATTTCTGCTCGCCAAGTCTGCATCTTCTCATTCACAAGAAGTGCCCCGTCAACCGTGGAGCAGAAGACTGGCGTCAAAATACCACTGTGCACACAGCACTAAGCCATAATGAGCTACGGTGCTACGGCAAGGCACTCTTCGTGCGGATGTAAAATCACACATCTCAGTATACTATCCTCACGCGTGTACTCACACGACAGAGATGGCAGGTCTCGATTGTTTCAATACAAAACCCACCCGATTTCCTTTGCTGACCATTTGAATTAAGGGGGTTCACAATGACCTCGGAGCCCTACAACATCAAGGCAGTGTTATTTTGAGGTCTCTGTTCTACGTACACTTCATTTAAAAGGAAGTCTTTCCAACAGATAAACTATTTTCAACTTACCACACTCAAAAATTTTTTTTGGTTGATTCTTTTAATTATCTACCCGAGTTGGCAATATTGTTGGAATATAATTCTGCTGCCTTCTGCATGGAGATGTGATTTTCTACCTAATCAAGATGTAGAAGTAGGCACGCAGACTCGGATATGCAGTTAACCACAGCCCAGGTGTTGTCAGTCAATGACCAAAGTCCACAGGCCTACTGGACTGTGCATTATATCCTGATGTATGAATTTCAACTTTTCGATGTTTTGTTGGTGGTGAAGATAGGAATTTCAATTACTCTGGCTAGCAACTGAACCCCTCACTGCATAAGCCCAATGAACTGCCCTGTATTTCAGTTTTCCTATCCCCCAATTTTCTACTTGACCTCAAGTTTCCTGACATCTCGGCAGCATGATCACACTTTTGCTCTCGCTACATCCCCTGCCCTAGGAGAGCGCACTTGTGTTGAACTTACGGCTTCTATGAACCCTGTGCTCAATCAGTTATGCACGCACACTTGAGATCATGCGGCTGCTCCAACATCACCCGCTTCTAGCTGAAAAACAGCGCTCCAAGAGGGATGTGTCTTGCTTGACCAAAAAAGAGCAATGCCTTCCTTTTCCATGGGTGTCGCATACCACCATAAGGACGACCTGGGAACTTCGCCAGCCACGCGCTCACCACCTGCACCACCAGGGCCCCCTACATTCTCCCAAGATCGTACCTCATCCATGCATTTCACCCGGTAGCTCTGAACTTCGTAATTTAAAAGCATGTTGACGAGAGCAGAACGGCCTGATTATTGCTACCAGTATTGGAACTATAAGCAATTAGAAGTAGTTTAGGGCAGGGAGTTAGAAATGTCCCACAGAGTTTAATTAAACTGGATTGGGGCAGAGAAGGAGAGGCCAGTCAAACCCCTCCTTTTAGAAACAATGCTGTGGACTCCTTAGTGACTCCTGTTGAAACTCTCAAGTGTCAAATATCAACACCCAGGTCCCCACCCTCCAGTTCATGCATGGTTTGGTTTTAGTTTTGTGGTAATGGGGATTGAACCCACGGGCATTCTACCTTTGAGCTACACCCTCAGCCTACTTTTATTTGGTAACAGTGTCATTAGGTTGATGAGACTCTCATGGCTTGCTGAGGCTGTCCTTAAAACTGCGATCCTCCAGTCTCAGCCTCCCCAGTACTGGGATTACAGGCACACGCCACCAAGTCCAGTATCAAGCATGGTTTTAAACTCTGCCTCTTCAAAGAGGCAGAGAAAAGGTTCAGCCAACTAAAGAAACAGGAATGCTTCTAGGAAGTACTTTGTAATTTCCTCATCCATCTCTGGGATATTACCTTCCTATATTCTCTACCCAAGAAGGATTAACTTTATAAAAACTAATCTTACTCTGTGTCTTTAATCAAAGTACATTGATCTGAATGAAACAATTTCACGCTGAAATCAGGATTGCTGTAAAAAAAATTTTTCTTTTACCACCAAACATCTATTACTGATGTCATTTGTGCTGGAAGAAATAGATTACTTACAAAACAGAGACCCACCCTGCCTCAGACTATTTCCAGTGTGCTGTTCTCTGTGGTAATAAGGAAAATAGGGAGAGAATAGTAAACTACAAGACTTAGCAGACATGTGAAGACCAAAATACAGAATTGAATGTACACATGTCTACTTCCCTAAACCATGAACAGATAGACATTCCCAAAGCAAGTATCATTCACAAACTAGCCTGAATCGATACCACTTAGTTGAGCTGAATTTGAATTGTAAGAGGAAACCAGTTCAGAATCATATCTGTAATATAGATGATTTAACTCAACAACCACCATTCTACCAAAAGACCACTAGGGGGCGAACAAAACCTGTGTCACTCACCCAAAAATAAAATTTAAGGACAATCACATGTGAGATTTTTCTGCTTTGTCTGTGGTTCTAGGGCTTGAACCCCGGGAGGTTTCTACTTCTGAGCTAGACCCTCAGCCCTTTATTTTACTACAGGGTCTTAAGTTGCTCAAGCTGACCTCAAACCTGCGATCCTCCTGCCTCAGCCTCCCAAACACTGAAATTATACGCAAGTGCCACCACACCTGGCAGGTTTTTACTTTAACCTATTATTTGACTATAGTATTTACAAAGTATGTCCAAAAATATTAACATTTAAAAAAGGAATGTGACTTTTGACAGTGCTATTAAAAAAGAAACTACGTAGTATTGTTTGACCAGCCTAGTTTTATATATCCTACAGACAGAATAAAACAAGACATCAGCCAGGCGCAGCTAAACCCACTTCCTCCCATTTCTAGTCAGTAGCCTAACTACTCTTTAGGAAAAATAATTCCAAGCCTATGGAACAATATTCCTATGAAATTTACATAAACACTAATTTGCGTTTATTCTGATATTTTGTTCGCTCACAGTTCAAGTGATCATTTAGTGGGCTGTCTGGGCGCTCGGCCTGTGATAACACAAAAAGGTTTTAGTGTCAAGACACCTGTTAACACCCTTGTAACAAATGAGTAATAAACACACGTGAATACTACACTCCACAGACTGGAGTCTCAGAAAACAGCAGTAAGGTTTTGAAGCCATTAATCCAGAAACTTTTTCAAAAGAATCTTACAGAATAAACACGAGGACTAAGCGTTACTCTCTACCCCAAACAAAACGTAAAGGGTTAGAAGTTTCTGTACCCACCTGCCTTTGGCTGATTTTTGAAGCGGCTCTTCTGAGGTTCAAGGACCTTGAGAGCCTGAGGCCCTTCACCGAGTCCTTCCTGGAGATCCCGGAGAAGGAGCAGTACCTCTCTCCAGATGCCCTCTTCACCCGTCTGCCATCTCCATCCATCAGAAAGGCCGCATCCACACTATCCCGACTGCAAAACTATGGAACCAAGCGCTCCCCCACGAGACCGTCCTCACGCCCAAATACCCAGCCAAGGCTTCGCTCAGTCCTCGGGAAACGACAACAACCTTCGAGCAGGCAGGGACGGGCGAAGCCAGAGCCAGCCTCCTGGCCACGCACTGCTCATGGCAGCTGGGCGTCCAGACTCACCAGCACCAACTCAGAACCACCTTCACCAGTCCAACAGGCCGGGAGGAAAACAGGGTGTAGCAACACAGCTGGAGTCAGCTGGGTGTGAGAGCACCGCGGGTTCAGGGAAGTCTCTTTAACCCACTCACGGGCACACAGGCGGCAGTTGCAGGTCAGGAGCCAATGGCGCCGGCCTGGCCGGCTACACTCCGGGGCCATTCTCCTCTTCCAGGGAGAAGCGATGAGCACACGCTCAAAGGCACACATCTTACTCAGCAAAAGACGCAATATTCCCAAGCTTTACTCATTAGGAGCCCGGGACACCCTTCCCCTCGCGCTCACGCCTTCCCAAAGGCAGCAAGAATATCCTTGCTCCCCTTCTTGGGTCTCCATGAGCTGGTGGCGAGTGAGGAGAGACAGGGGAGGGACCAGAAAGCGGGGCGCGGCTGGTAGAACATGGGGTGCAACTGGTGGAATGCTTGTCTAGTGTCCAAAAGGCCCGAGTTCCACCCCCAGGACCACGGGGGCAAGGGGGAGCTTTCTAAAGACATAAAACATAGACAAAGTACTGTGCTCTATAAATATTCACAATAAGTAATTACGATGCTATCAAGCCTAGAGCCACACAAAGCCAAATGCTTTTGGACACATTCACGCCTAACCCAGGAATTAAAAGGCAGTACATTCCAAGGAGTATTCTTTCAATCTAGCTACTAATCCTATCTTTATTACTTAACAAAAGATGTACAATTTGTGTGTTCGTGTCCTGGGGATTTAACCCAGGGGCATTCTACCTCTGAGCTATAACGCCAGCCCTATTTTTTTATTCTTCATTTTGAAATAGGATCTAAGTTACGGAGGGCCTCGCTAAGTAGCTGAGGCTGGCCACGAACCTTCGATCCTCCTGTCTCGGCCTCCCAAGTACTGGGATTACAAGCATGTGCTACCACACCCAGTTACAATTATTTTTAGAAACACACATCAACCACTCAAGAAGCTATGTCATGGAATCAACTACATAACCAAACAGGTCGCAGAAACGCAAAGCTGGAGACGGGACAAGGAAGGTGGCAGCGTTGAACACAGGTCTGAGTTGGGGCACTGCTCTAGTTCGGACGCCCCCGAGGCACAGCACAGGAGACAGCGAGCTTTGAACACAGCGAGCGGGCTGAGCAACCTCAGGTCTGTCGACTCCAATGGCTGACCAAACAGAGGTGTGCAAAACACACTTTCCTAGCAAGCGTTTCCTAGCAATTCCTCTGCGTTGTGCAGTACTGCTCCGCCACGGGTTGGAAAAAGAAAACGAACCCAGCCCTTTGCCAAGGAAGTGGGAGAAGCAGCTACCAGGCGTGCTCACTGGAGGAGGAATATTCCAGACTGCGGAGGAGAGCCGGCCTCAAGCAGCCCCGGTGGTCAGGGAGCACCACGCACCTGGAGGCTGGCCTGCACACGCCTCCCAGCTAGCTAGCCAGCCTGCCCGCCTACAGATGAACAGTTCTTGCTTTAAAAGCACTTGGAACTAAATTTTAGGAAGAAAAAGAAATGGAAAAGGCATAACCACTTTACAGGACGCAAGACACAACTGTAGCCGGAAATCTTGTCAGCAAGGAGGAGATCTTCCTCTGTGCCGCCTGGGATCCCTGCAGGTCAGCCGTCTCCCTTCCCATCAACCTCACGGCCTGCTGGAGTCAGAGCTCAGAATCACACGCAGGCTAAGTTAGACACCGTCGTGCTGGCAGGGAGAGGCACGCGCAGCCTGGACCCAGCTCAGGCTCCCAGCGACTGCGCGTCAGGGCAGAGAACAAAACGCCCGAGCGCAAGCACTTGGTACCCGACTGCCCCGTGCCTCACTAGACAGCTGAGGCTGGCCTCGAACCCTGATCCTCCGGTCCCAGCCTCTCAAATGCTGGGATTACAAGCGTGCGCCACCACACCCGGCTCTACTGTCCCCTTGGAAAGGAGGATCGCTCGGTAACATCTCGGAAGAAAACAGATCATGCTGTGTTTTACTCACTGAGACACAAACTTCAGAATTCTGAAATTAGAGAAACAGACTCTCTAATCCCTCATTCTGGAAGAATTTCTGCTTTTATTCCATGGGCTCTTGTCATACTAAATTCTTTCCTGAGTGGTCAGCAAACGCTTGCCAGTCTAACATCACACACCTAGGACTGTCATCCTTGCCTAGCGGCTTCCCGAATGTTATCTTCAGCGTTTTTCAGTGTATCTTCAGCATATTTCTAAAATATGTTTTAAAAATACTACCATTGTAGTAATGCCTCTTTACAGTATTTCAAGCTGTTGGGGGTTTTTTGTTGTTTTTTTTTTTTTCATTACCTAAGACCTTTAAGAGGTGCTTACAGTTTGTTGACTCTTTGAAAAATTAAGTTGTAAACTTTTATTACAAAAATGAAGTTCTTAAAACATTTCAACTTGACCAGATATGAAACAATTTAAAAACCTTTAAAAGGTGTATTGTGAGATCAAGTTATTCCCTCTCCCCCCCCCAAAAAAAACTAAATTTTACATTACTCTCATCGATATGTTTGGAGGCAGGAGAGTCCAAGGAGTTCCGCCTCCATTTTATAATTCCCAATTAAAGTTTACTAGTATTTTCCATCCCATCGAGGGCTAGCATTAAGTCAAGGGTGTGCCACCAGTGGAACCAGGAAAGCCTCTTCGCTTGGAGTGACTGCAAGTTTCTGCCTTGTGGAAGCGCCAGTAGTCACGTGCCTTTGCACGCACCACGCCAGGATTGCCCAACGCCTGCCTCCAGCCCCGTCTCTCCCTTGGGGCGTCAGACTCCCCGCGCCGTGTCTCCTGGACATCTTGACACGCTTGCTCCCAGCATCCTCGAGCCAGCTCCAGGTCCCAGCAGAAGGCTCGGCTTGACCTTGAATCCTTGCTCCCCTCCCTTCCGTCGGTCCTCCTGACACTCTGGAATCACCCTGTACTGTCTCCTCACTCCTCCAACCCCAAGTCTTGGGGACGCCTTTCCGACATGTCTCCACCCCGAGGGAGCCCCACCTCCGCCCGCCCCCGAGCTCCAGGCCTCTCCCGCTCAGCCAGGATGCGTCCTCTCCAAGCAGACTTGTAAACGTACATCTGGGGATGCCAGGCCACACCCCACAGTTCAACGACTTTGTATCTCACTTAGTATCAGGTCTCAAGATTCCTCAGCGCAGCCTCTGCCGTGCCCCGGTGTGACCCAGCCGCCTTCTCGGGCCCCACCCCGTCTGTCCGTGCCCTGCACCCCGGGCACCCCGGTGCCCTCTGATCCGCCAACCCACAACCTCTTTCCACATCAGGGTTTCCTACCTGCTCCCCCACTCCGCCCGGAGCATCTGTCTAGGGCCAGCTCCTACTTCCCCAAAGTCTGGCCCACCTGTCTCCTCCCCAGAGACGCCCTTTCAAACCATCCCAAGGTGCCAGCTGCCCCCCTCAGCCACCGCCTCCTTCGCAGCCTGCATCCCTCCCGAGCCATGTCGGGGACTGCCCTGACCCACACAGGACATGCGTTCATCTACTGGCTGTCTCAGATACGTCGATGAAGCTGGAGGATGGAAGGAAAGATTCTGCAAAACCTGCCAGCCTTCAACTCCAATGCCGCGGCTTTAGCTGGGTGTGCAAGCGTGGGCATTGTCACTGTGACTTGTGGTACAATCACACAGGACATGGAGCTCCGACACTAACCAAGACTCATAAGATGACACAGAAATCAGACAAAATGAACCGTAACTGAGAAATAACCCACGTTTACTAGCTAAACTAGCTTCTTTCTCCAACCCTAATCATTAGAATGTGTCATTTGCACCCAGCATGCTGCCGCATGCCTGAAATCCAATTACTCGGGAGGCTGAGACAGGAACGTCTCAGGTCTGCGGCTGACTTCACTTCAGCAACTTACAAGGCCCTCAGCATCACAGCAAGACCGTTTCAAAATAAGAAAGGGCAGGGGTATAACTCAGAGGTAGAATGGCCCTGCGTTCAGTCCCCAGGACCAAAAAAAAAAAAAAAAACCCTCACAACACAAGGTAGGTACAATTATACCCATTTGCAAATGAGAAAACAGGCCAGCGAGGTTAAGCAATCTGCCCAGACTCAAATCATGGAGCCAGGATTCAGGGGGCAGACAACGTGGCTCCAACTCCACGAGCAAGAAGCTGAGGTTCATGAAGCAACGTCAAAGCCAGTGCATTCCACCATTGCACCGACTTACACGCCTGTGATTAATGTAACTACAGAAGCGAGCCGTCTGCCCTCTCCCGACTCCCTGGGAGCCCTGGACGCGTCTCCAAGGCTTCACCCAAGAGAGCCGAGGCCAGCCGACAGCGTGGCAGCCGTGCCCAGCTGCAGCTGCTGCTTCGGGGCGCTCTGCCCTTCCTGCACAAACCCCTTCCACCGACAGTCTCCCGGCTGCCACCTCTGCTCACCAAGTGAAGAACTGTGTCAAGCCAGTGCCCGTAAAATCTTTGTGCCGGGAAATCATCTCTTTGAAATTAGACATCTAGTGTTCTACTTGACAGTTTAAATATTCTCGCCTTTAGATTCTCACTAAAATAAACCCATTTAGGAGGAAATTAATCAAGTCATCTAGTTACTGAAGTCTATTTATACAAATTTCAATTCCAGGTTAACAGACTTTAAAGATCCTTCCCTTTCCTAGGCCAGCTCAGATTAAAGTTTAAGAAGTGATGATTCTGTTCTTAAGCTCCATTTAGACCTGCCTCATGCATTCTTCATATTAGAATTGGGAAAACTATTGAAAAAATTATGAGGTTTTTTCTTGTTTTAAATCACCAATTAGTCATATAATCCACCTGCAGAGAGAAACACCGTTGACACTTTTTGTTTTTGGCATGGAGGACGGAACCCAGGGGTGTTTTACCTCTGGGCTGCACCCCTTTCTATTTATTTAGAAACAGGGGCTTGCTAAGTTGCTGAGGCTGGCCTCCAACCTTCCATCCTCCTATGTCAGCCTCCCAAGTACTGGGATTACAAGGGAGCACTGCAGTGGCTGGCACTGGACACTATTTTGTCCCTTTAAAACTTTTTCCAGTGTATACTGATTTCTGTTAAAATTAGACCATGCTTTTTAAAAAGTGACATCTGATAGATTCATCCACGCCTCAGTCCTCAACCTCCTTTCCTGACCGACACCTCCCTGGCCAACCCTGACCCTGGCACCTGCCGATCTGGGTGACGACCTCGCCGCTCCCCCGGGTCTGGCCTCTGGGCTCCGCACACACGTGACACACATGAAGTCTCACAGGTAAACCTGGCCTCCTGGCCCATGTGGGTCCACCACTCACCTGCCCTTCGCAGGGCCACCTGGTCACACCCAGGCACAACAAGGGGAGACCGGGTCACCTTCAGCACCAAAGACAAAGGCGGCGGCGTGCTAACAGGCTTTCTTGCTGCTCACCCAGAGAAGTGTGCGCCACCCCCCCCCCCACTCGACCAGGTCAGGCTGCCTGAAATCTGTGCACCCATGCTAGAGTCACGTCAGCAACTGGCCTGCAGAGAGGAATCAGTCCCAAATGTGCCAACCGGGTGACAGAGGGGACAACGGAGGCGACCACACAGGGAAGCTTCTGAAATTACAAATAATGAAGACCAAGCAGGAAGAAAACGCAGCCCGGCGCTTGGCACTCTGCCGCGTCAACAGGCACGGCATGCAGATAGCGTGAAACCCACGTCAGGTTTGCAGTAATATGGCCAAGTGTCGACAGAGAAGATGAGGAATTAAATACCCAGTGTGAAGACGACACCGGCCTGTGCCCTCGCCTGCCATGTGCCACGGAGCAGCAGCATTGTGGAGGAGCAGGCAGAACGGGGAATCTAGAATATTCTCTGCCTTAGAAAGTCAAACCCACTCCATGAACCCAAGACGACTCGCGCGGGTGCCCTGCTGCAGAGACTGAGCGCACCCTGGAAACCGGACAGCTGCGGGGCTCTGCTGCCCTGAGGACCACAGGACGTGGACCAGAACTGTGCTAGGTAAGTACTTCAATTTGCTTTTGCTATCATTAGAAATGCTGCTTAATCCTAATTGTCATCTGGTTACAAAAAAAAAAAAAAAAAACTTTCCCTGATATTACAAGTCCATGGTGACCAGGTAATAAAATGTGCACCTTGGCAAGAATTTCTCCCAAGCACGGCATGGTTTCCAGTTGAGTGAGCCCAAGTAGCAGCTAGGGAGGATTTTACAGGACAGGCAGCAGGTAGAACGCAGACTCTCCTGCCCTGGGCTGGGCATCTGCATTTTAAACCCGCCTCCGGGGGAGATTCACTGAGCAGAACACGTCTTAGAAGAATTTTATTATTTAGGAGAAGCGTAATGTTTGATTTGGTTTGGAATTTGAAAGCAAAACAGGTGTCAACATTCCTACTTGTGCCACTGAATAGTTGAAAGTGCTCCAGGAGGAGCGGGTCAGAGTCACGTTTCAGAGCTGTGGAGAGCCGATGGCCCACACTGCACCCCCGCACCCCGCACCTGCGGGCTTGGGTGCTGCGGGGAGGATCGGTAACCATGGCACCGTGCCACTGGAACTCAAAAGCCCTTTACCCTAGGAAATCATTCAAAAATCGCCTAAATATATATAAACATCCTTCCATCCCCACCCCGTACCGGGGGTTGAACTCACTGGTGCTCTACCACTGAGCCACACCCCGGCCCTTCATTCATTCCTTTCTGGAGTTAGGGTCTAAGTTGCTGAGGTCTTCTTAAACTTTCGATGCTCTTGAGTCAGCCCTCAGTAGCTGGTGAGCACTGCAACTCTCACCCTGTATGTGTAGATGCATGTGTGTGTATACATGCCGCTGCTGTACTACATTTACATATTTATATAAGTAACAAGCCAGGCATGGTGGCACACACTCGTAATCCGAGTACGTGGGAGGCTGAGACAGGAGGATCGCAGGTTCAAAACCAGCCTCGGCAACTTAGTGAGACCCTGCTTCCAATTAAGAAATAAAATCGGGCTGGGGGGCATAATTTCTATGTAGAATGCTTCTGGGTTCAATCCCTAGTACCACAGAAAAATAAAAAGGAGCCAGGCATGGTGGTACATGACTGTCATCCCAGGACTGGGGAGGTTCAGACAGAAGGGTCCCAGGTTCAAAGCCTGTGCAGTTACTTAGCAAGACCCTTTCTCAAAATAAAAAAGGGCTGGGAATGTACCTCAGTAGTAGAACCCACTGAGTTAGATCCCCAGTACTAAAAAGAAAAAAATTAACAAAGAATGGGAGGAAGCCAGACATGGTGTTGCATGCCTGTCATCCCAGTACTTGGGAGGCTGAGGTGGGAGGATCACAGGTTCGAAGCCGGCCTCAGCAACTTAGTGAGGCCCTCTGTAAGCAACTTAGCAAGACTGTTTCCAAATAAATAAAATAGGGTGGGGAGTGTGGCCCCTGCCTTCCATCCCCAGTACCCAAAGGGAAAAAAAAAGGGAGGGGGGAGAGGATGAAGAGGAAGAAAAGGAAGAAAAAAATAGGGAGGATGGAGAGAAGAGATAATGAACTCGAGATAACACAGCACCAGTCCATCTCTCCAAGCGCAGTGCTGGGAAGGGCGCCATGTAAACCCTTGGTGAATCCGCACGACTGCTTTACGCTTTAGACCGGAGCCGCTCGACCCACTGCCCACAGTTTAAGTCTGTGTGGTACCCTTCTCGTGAGCGGCTCACAGGAAAGCAAGGGGGAGGGGGGGTGAACCTATCCCCCCACTAAATGAAAAGCCCCAAAAGGATGAAGAGCAGAAGGAAAAACAGCACCCGATGATGAACAGCTGAAGGCCGTGTGTTCTCAGTCCCCGGGAACTGCCCTGCGTTCCCACGGTATTTGCATCTGAATTTTTTGTGTTTTCATTGAGACTGCAAGAAAACATCAGAGATTTCTGCCAGCTCTGAGCAGGCATGATAGTAACTATCAACAAATATAAGCAGCAGCCAGGTGCAGCAGCACAGACTTGTAATACCAGTACTCGGCAGACTGAGTCCATAGGATCACAGGTTCAAGGCCAGCCTCACCAACTTAAGACCCGGTCTCAAAATTAAAAAAAAAAAGAAAAAAAGGCTGGGCATAGTGGTGCATTCTTATAATCCCAGTACTTAGGAGGCTGAGACAGGAGGATCACAGGTTTGTGGCCAGCCTCCACAAGTTAGTGAGGCTCTCGGCAACCTAGTGAGACCCTGTTTCAAAATAAGATAAAC
>PVLC010016090.1:20616-36191 GCA_004027655.1 Graphiurus murinus
GTAATCCCAGCATTCGGGAGGCTGAGACCGGAGGATCCGGGTTCGCGGCCAGCCTCAGCTACCTAGTGAGGCACTCCGCAACTTAGTGAGACTCGGTTTCAAAATAAAGAATAAAAAATGGGGCTGGGGGTATAGCTTGGAGGTAGAATGCCCCTGAGTTCAATCCCCAGTACCGCCAAAAAAAAACCAAAAAAAAAAAAAAAAAAAAATAAGATAAACAGAGCTGGAGGTGTAGCATGGAGATAGAATGCCTCTGGGTTTAATCCCAAGTACCAATATATATATACATATATACGTATATATATGTGTATATATATATATATATATGTATATGTATATATATGTATGTATATGCATAAGCAAGCCCCCAACAGCTGCGCTCATGAAGCTCGTAGACACCGCCCTCCCAACCCTGCACGTGGGGTCGGGAGTGCCGGGCAAAGCACCAGCAGCTGACCTGAATGAGTGTCAAGACTGTACCGCCTTCCAGCCTCCTGGAGTGACCTGGCTGGTTGAACACCCCACGCTATACCGGGGCGGTTTATGAGGAAGAGCATGTCCCAGGCAGGAAGCTCGGCACAGCTGGGCGGCACATCTGTGCTTGTGGTCGTGAGCCTTGTTTGCAACCTCCGTTCAGGTCAGATGCAGGAGCAGGTGGGGCGCACTGCTCGGGCAAGCCAGCCCAGGTCTCATGTCTCATGACCACAAAGAATTTGCTGACCTTCCTATACAAAGCCAAACATCCCGCCACAAAGTCTCCGCCTCCTCATTCCTTCCCAGGGTGCAGGGAAAAAAAGAGAAACCCACAGCAGGAACAGGAAGCGCAGGCTCCACTCCTGACGCCGAAGTCTCAGGTGACATTGAAGGCGGTGGCCAGGCGTTTAGAAACAGGCAGAACCAGGATGGAGAAAAGGGCGGGAAGGGAGGGCATCCTCCCCCAGGCCAGCTGTCAGGGTGGACACGTCCTGGCCAACTCAGACCGTGTACGTCCTACACAGAAACAGTCATCGTAATGAGAGGTTTGGGTTGTCAAGGAAGACGTCAAGTTTGGTTAAGAGAGAGGGAAAACTTCCACAACATCAACTTTCAAAGCTGCAATTTAAAGATTCCCAAACCTGGTATCTAGGTCCCAGGTATGGAGAAAATCTTTATACCCTGTCATTCAAGGAAGTGAAGATTGATACTTCCTATAAAACAAAACCGACTAGAGTGGGTGGCAAAAACGACCTTTACACCGTGTGTCTGAGCAGAAAGGAAAGTTCTCCCGCCTGCCCAGCCTCTCCCTTCCCGGTCCCTGGAGGCACGCGGAGCAGCTGGCCCCGGGCTGGAACTCACTCTGTCTTTGTCATCTGCTACGTCACAGAGGATGTCATCCAGGTCTAAGATCCCTCCATCTCCGTGCTCCAGGCGATGCACCTGAATCCAGTAGCTCGGATCCTAGAGAGAACAGAGGGAGCAACTGTAACACGCTAGTGTCGGCACCACTGAAGGGAAATCCACAATTTACACTGAGCACGCCCTGCCCCTTGAATGGAATAGTCGGTATCCGCAGTACTGCAACTCATTAAAATTCTGGCAGCTCCTTCAATTTGCTACCGAGTTAATTTCCGTTTTATTATAGACGCGCTCACGCCTCCTCTTTCTCTGGGCTCAGACGCTGATAAACTATTATGATGGGAGCTGCAGAAACCAGCAAAACTCACTGCGTAAGAAGTGCTGATTTCTCTAATGGAGATTAGCATGAGATACTTACGCATTCAACTCAATGCAATCTACAGAAATATTCTAATAGGCAAGCAGTGTGGATTCTCTGTCTGAAAACCCCGTATATTTGCTAATCTCTGAAACATAAGTGGCACACCCTGGCAGCTCGGAGTGCTTCTCACAGAAGGTCTGCAGATGCCAAGAGGGTGGCCGCCAAAAGGTGGACAGAGCCAGACCAGGAGAACGTGCGGCGTGAGCGCATGCCAGAGGCACACAACATCCCTGTGACAAGTACTATCGGTGACAAAACTTGATTAACCTGACCAACAGTAAGTTTGATTAACAGTGTGCTTTTGATTGACAGTGTGCAGTGGGATATTACAGCATTGTTGTAAACAAACATCTTGGATGGGATATTATAGGATATTTGTGAGCAAATATTATTTAAGTCTGAGAGACCAATTGGAAGAAAGTGACCCACTCAATCCACTAACCATTCAGAAGAAAAGTAAACAACCCAGACTTGACTACACAGAAAAACCCTGTTTAAAGCTAACTGTGAGCGACTGTCACGGCCCCACGACCCTCTATTCCGGAGCCCAGTCACCCCAAGGAGCCTGCCTGACGTGACCGATTGTCCAGCATCAAGGTCCCTGCCCCGGAGGAGACACCAGCCCCTGCACCTGACCCTCAGACCAGGAGCTCTGGAGACCCTCGAGCGGCTCTCCCCGGGCAACAGAAGACAGGGCCGCTAGGCCATGGTCAACAGCCGGAATCTCCCGCTCCGCAGATTAAACTTCAGATTTAGAGTTGGAACTGACAGTCAACTATGTGAACGTGAACTTAAAACTCCTGTGTAGTTTGTGTAATATGCATCGACTCCCCATTTGACCAAAACCCGCCAGGGACAGACTGGAACTTGGTGTGGCGATTACCCCTTTAGCTTGATCAATAAAGCTGGCATTGTGGAAAAACACGTACGCCACATGCGTTCCTTAAGAGGTGGAACACTGGCACAGGATGCAGGTACTTATGCACAGTAAATATCGAGCACACACCGGGATGCGCGGTGGCTATCCCTGGGAAGTGGAATTTGAGACAAGGGAGGAGAGGAACACCATCATTTTTGGGAGCCATAAAACTGTTAAATATTTTTGAGGAGGAGCCGGGCGTGGTGGCGCACGCTTGTAATCCCAGCATTTGGGAGGCTGAGACCAGAGGGTCCGGGTTCGAGGCCAGCCTCAGCTACCTAGTGAGGCACAATAGGTTTCAATTTATTGAGACCCGGTTTCAAAATAAAAAATAGGGCTGGGGCTGTAGCTCAGACATAAAATGCCCCCGAGTTCAATCCCCAGTACCGCAAGCAAAAATTTTTGAAGAGGGAGCATGGGTGTTTCTGAACACCCACGCTTTCTCACTCCACGGAAACACCTGCGAGTGTATCCTGCGCAAGCTCCTGCTTCCCTGCCATGGAGAGCGCCCCTAACACTCCATGGTGTCTGATCTGAGAAGGGAAGTCCCTTGGGGTTCTTTCTTGAGGAAACAGTGGGAAGAAGATAAACCATCAATGATAGGTAAAGCACAGGTTCCTCCCAGACCATGCACAAGACCTCCAGGGAGCCCGATTCCTCAGACCTCTCCAAAGCGGGCTGTCCAGGAATGCAGGTCTAAGAGGCACTCAATGGAACACTGCACACTTTTCAAAAATGCAGAATAACCAGCCCTGGTCACCTGCCGATCGGCAGAGCATGCAGCTCGGACCAACGTTATTATATGTTACTATAAAAATTACTAGGCTAAAAGCCAAAGCCGGGCGTGGTGGCGTGTACGCTTGTAATCCCAATACTTGAGAGGCTGAGACAGAAGAAGCGCAGGCTCTCGGCCAGCCTCAGCAACTTTAGTGAGACCCTGTTCCAAAATAAATAGGGCTGGGGGTACAGCTCGGAGGTTGAATGTCCCTGGGTTCAATCCCCAGTACTGTCAAAAAGAAAAAGCTACTAGAGTAAACCTCGGCGTCTCTGCACCCCATCCACCAGGACCCCTATAAAAGGGATCAGTCGCCACCAGGCAGACGGGGCCCAGGCACATCCTGGCGATCTGCTCCTCTGTGGGGCTCATCTGACAGCAGGGAGGTCCCCGACATCAATGTCTCCAGGGAGTCGGGAACCCTCTGTGGGGGGCTGCTCTGGAATCGCTCATTTCTAGCTTTGTTGAGGTGCCAAAGGAAAAAACCCACGCAAGCCACACTCCTTGTCCCCACCCTTTCCCATCAAATGGTACTGACTTCCCAAGGGAAATGGGTAGCCAGCCGCTTCTGTCCCGGGGGTGAACAGGAGACAGTGTCTCTCAGCTATCACTCACTCCCTGGCCACTGGGAACAGGTACATTTGGCCTCCCCTCATCCCACGCAGCGGGCTCCAGTGTGAACTACTCAAATACCCACTTCCATTTCTAAAACGTCTACAGGCATGTGAGCAGACTCACCTCCAAAGTGTGGCTTTGAAACAGTGGGCCTCAAGCTTCCTCTCCACGGGATACTCTCACCCACAGACTTTCCAGAACATTTGCAGCCCCCAGACTTCCCCAACCTCGCCAGTCCAGCCCCCCGACCCAAGCCGCACCAAGCCCTGTGCAACTGCAACCCCACGGGGGGTCCGCACCTCGAATCCCAAGTCCTCCCTCCTCAGCCTGTCCAGCCAGCGTCCCAGGCTTCCTCTGCTCCATAGCGCTCCGAGGTAGACCAGAAGTCTACCTCCAGCCCATTATTAATGCTCCTAAAAACCTTAATGGTAGCCAGGTGTGATGGTGTACGCTTGTAATCCCAGTACTTGGGAGGCTGAAACAGGAGGATTGCAGGTTTGCAGTCAGCCTCTGCTACTTAGTGAGGCCCTCCACAACTTAGTGAGACGCTGTTTCAAAATTTAAAAAACTAGGGCTGGGGATGTAGCTCACCAGAGGTAAAATGCCCCTAGGTTCAATCTCCAGTACCGGGGGGTGGGGGTGGGCCTTAACAGTATGAAAAATAGATGTCAAGTTTAAGGCTCTGAAACTATTAATGCTTTATTTTTACACCAGATCCAGAATCATGACAAAACTTCAGTGGACCCTCGAGTTTTTCTTACCATTCTCTGATCTTCTTGACGACAATGTAGGGTTTTTGGTTTGGGTTTTGTCTGGTACTGAGATTGAACCCAGGAGCACCCTACCTCTGAGCTATACCCCCGGCCCTTTTTTTTTTTTTTTTTGAAACAGCCTAAGTTGCAGAGGCTGGCTTTGAACCTGCAATCATCCTGTCTCAGCCTCCCACCACACCCAGCAACAGCAGTGTTCTTTAAAGAACTCTCTCCCTTCGTCTCCGAGTTGTCTCCTCCCCTCAATCCCATTTCCGCCAGACTCCCTGAACACCACCACGCTCCCAGCACCCTCTGCGCGGCTGCGGGAGTCCTTCCTTCGTCCTCATCCGACTCGGGCAGCTGAGCTTGCCACCAGCGACGGCTCCATAGCTCACGGGAACACTCTGCAAACCTGTTGCTAATCCTCCAGCGGGCCAATCGAGGTGTTTCTAACTCAGACTCAGCTGTGGACTCCTGCCCCAGTGCTCCTGACAACACATCAGACTGCCGTGCAGTGAATGCCGCCCTGTAAAGCCGGGCCAAGGGCAACGACTTGTTGCAGACAGAGACTGAGAAGCCGGTCCCAAAGGAGCACGCCAAGTCAGAAACGGCCACGAGCAGGGGACAGAAGGTAACAGCTGGACGCACGCACCTTAGTTCCGATTCCCTCCTGGTGAAACCACCACACATGTGGAGACCGGGTGCTGCTATTTTCCAAGGCCCGAGACAAACAGAAGAAAGGAGCACAGCACTGTTTGGGGAAGCTAGTAAGCAGCCGGCCGGGGTGACATCTTAGCAGAACCGAGAAAGAACCCAAGATGGCCGGAGTAATGCTGTCCCCGAGGTACCACCCCACCCACCCACCGAGTTCCCAGAATTGCAATGGTGAGATCAGAGTGCACCCAACCAGGAACAGAGGAACAGGCTGAGCTGAAAGTATCCAAGCCTCAGAGAGCGCCCCAGCTGCCCCGAGACCCCACTGGCACGGGCGGCCTTCCCCCCAGCCTCCCTGGAGGCCGATTTTCTAGAGGTCGACAGTGGATCTGAACAGAAGTTCCAGGCAGCGTCACCCCACGGATGTCTTTGTGCTGAGCCCTGAGGAATCCAGCCCTCTCCTTGCACCTGTCCCTGGCTGCCTGGGGGTTTGCGCCACCCCGGAGGGCTGAGAGAGAGAGAGAGAGAGTGTGCAAGATCTTCCCTGGGCCTGGGACCAGCCAATGAGGAAAGCCAGGGCGGGCGAGGAGCGGCCCGCTGACCCTCAGGGAGGCTCACAGTGGCGAGCCCTTGGCTGAACGCCCAGCTCTCAAGTTACGTGGTGTCCCTGAAGTCAGAGCCAACACCCAAGACACAGGCTTCTGAGGACGGGCCAAGGATGCAGGAGAAACCAAAACAAAACGACTTGAAAGGCCCAGAGACTCCATAAGGAGATGCTGTGAAAACCCATCACTGGTACCCTAAGGGAGGTCGGACGGGGTGCAACCAGGTGGCACAGGAAGATGAGGCAGGAGGGAGCAAGGAGGGAACGCTGGAGAGAACAAAAAGAAAAGGATTTGGAAATTAAAATAGTAAAAATGAACAGCTGACTGGGAGAGTTGAGAGGACTTGAAAATGTCTTGTCCAGGATGTTTGTAAAAAATTAAAAAGGCAGAAGACAGAAAATAAAACAGGTAATAAAATTAAAGACCAGTCAAGTCAAGCAGCTGAAGGATAGCAAGGGGAACTGGAAAAACAAATACAAAAAAACAGGTTTAGCAGGGCCTGGTGGTACACAGCTATAATCCCCGAGGTTGGGAGGCTAAGACAGGAAGGTCTCAGGTTTGGGGCCAGCCTCAGCTACTTAGTGAGGCCCTCAAAGACTTAGCGAGATCCTATTTCAAAATAGAGAATAAAAAATGGGGTTGGGGGTGTAGCTCGAAGGTAGAATGCCCCTGGGTTCAACACCCAGTAAAATAAAAAATTAAAAATAAAATAGGGCTGGGGGTATAGCTTGGAGGTGGAACGCCCCTGGGTTCAATCCCCAGTCTCCTCTCCCACCAAAAAAAGAAATCATAGGTTTAAGTTTCTTCCCCAGCATGGTATGTTTGCAGATTGTAAAGTTCCATCAAAAACCCAACATGACACATTTAAATATACATACGCCAAAGCATATCAGAGCATAGAAGACAAACAAAAGGTGTGGGGGGAACCTTCCAGAAGACTAAATACCAGCTACAACAAAGAGTTAAGAACTCCAATGGAGCCGGGCGTGGTGGCGCACGCTTGTAATCCCAGCATTCGGGAGGCTGAGACCGGAGGATCCGGGTTCGTGGCCAGCCTCAGCCACCTAGTGAGGCACTCCGCAACTTAGTGAGACTCGGTTTCAAAATAAAGAATAAAAAATAAGGCTGAGGGTATAGCTCGGAGGTAGAATGCCTCTGAGTTCAACCCCCAGTACCAAAAAAAAAAAAAAAAAAAAAAAAAAACTCCAATGGGCGGGTGCTTCTCGAGAGGAACACTGCGGTGCCTCCAGAGTCCCTGCCAGCCAGGGCTCTGACCCACACCTTTCGACCTGCCTCCGAGCCCGTCCTCAGACCTACGCTGTTGCTTTGCTCTTGCAGTCCTGGGGTTTGAACCTGAGGACACCGTACCACTGGGCCACATTCCCGGCTCTATTTTTTGAGACAGTCTTGCTAAGTTGCTGAGGCTAGCCTTGAATCTCTAATCCTCCCGACTCAGCCTCCCCAGTCCCTGGCATGACAGGCACGTGCCACGGCTCCCCAGTGATGGCTGTCCATCTCAGGACCAGAATGGCCCGCCTTCTCGCTCCATGCAGAGGACTGCAGAGGCCATGTTTCTATTCCAGAGACGTCCCAACAGCCCAGCCGCAGGCATCCGCTCCTTGGACACATCCCGGGAGCTGTCCGACTCAAGGGCTTCTCTTCAAAGCCTGCTGGGAAACGTACCCACAATGAGTAAAAGGATGTCCATCTGGGAATGACTTATGACTGGCCAATGGTTTTGTCAAAAGTCCTACTTCAAATGTATTAAGCTACTAATCCTTCTCTTCCCTCTAGAACCAACTTTGTCGCCTTCATTCCTGCTCTGCCGCAAAAGGAACCTCCTGTACCCTACCAGAGCCCTTCTATCACCTAACCCAACCAGATCCTCCTGTACCAACCTAACCTAGAGAACCCACCCGTCGCCAAACCCAACCAGACCCTGTCACCTAACCCACCAGCGTCCTCCTCTAATCCAACCTAGCCAGGATATAACCTTGAGGGGAAACAAAACAGGGAGAGAAATTAAGGGTAAAAAACCAAGGTCGGTGACCACGAGGAAACATTCAGGCAAATCCAGAATATAAGCCTTTTTGCTTTTATAGCTAAACTGGTGTGTGTTTGTTACTAGGGATTGAACCTAGGAGGATTCTACCTCCGAGCTACACCCCCAGCCCTTTTTTCTTCTTTATTTTGAAACAGGGCCTTGCTAAGTAACAGGCTGGCAGTAAACCTGCAATCCTCCCATCTCAGCCTCCCAAATACTGGGATTACAGGGTGTGCCACCACACCCCAGTTAAACTGATTTTTAAAAATCAGTTGATTTCATTTGACAGCAGGTGCAATGTGGACCCAGAGGATGTGCTGCATCTAGAGCAAAAATTGGAAAAGGACAATTGAAGTCACTTGTCATTCACGTAACAGGTGAATTTCCTGAATGATCAGTATTCTGTGGTTAAACAGAAGTATGTGCGGACATCTTCAGAGATGAGAAGTATTTTGGTATCTACTTTGATCTCCAAGGGCCTCCTGTAGTGTTCAGGAGCCTAAGTATTTGTATAGGTTGGAATAAAGCAGATGTCCTAATAAAATGTTAACTGGTGAATCCAGGTAAAAGGAATTTCAGGGGTTCGTTTTGTAGTTGGCAGTTCTGATATTTTTTCCAGGAGATTTAAAAATAAACGGAGTACTATTCTAGATCCAAGAGACTAAGGAGGCATGGCAGAATGCAAGACATAAGACCTGGCTGGCTCCTCGTTGTCACAGTAAAAAGCACCCCGGGACAATCTGGGACGTTTTGATAGGGACCCAAAATTAGATGATTCTAAGAAACAACTTTCCAGGTTGTGATAATAGTTCTATGAATATTTAACACCCACCCTTACTCTTGGAAGATGTATTCTCAAGTATAGAGGAAATGTTCACAATTTACCTTAGAACGGCTCGTATTCTGTCCTTTTCCACACACACGCACAAATATTTATCACACCAAGTGCAACCAGGAAAATGCAAACCACAACCAAGTACTTCTAACAGAGGGAGTGAATAAAGGGAGTTGGTTACAAAGATGGAAGAAGAGACGGAGGGGTCACAGGAAGCTTCGCCCAGCCCCAAGGCCGTGGGGCAAGTCAGAAGCATTGGAACCAGGGTCAGGGAAAGAGATAGGTCTTTTCTCCTTGTCTCTGCAGCGTTGGGGATGGAACCCAGGACCTTGGGTATACTTGGCAAGTGCTCTACCACTGAGCTACACTGCCAGCCCACGAGGGATGGATTTTGGTACCACGCTCCCAAAAGGCTTTAAAGCATACATAACCACTGACCCAGTGATTCGAAATGTGGAGGCTAACATTCATGATGTACTTGGTAAATCAGATGTTTTGGTGTATAGTAACAGAACAGAAAGCCACCTATATGTGCAACAGTGAGAAATAGGTTGAATTCACCCCGTCAACGAAACACCAAGCAACAATTTAAAATGCTGCAGAAAGAATCATCTCTTCAGGTCAGAGAACGTGCTCTCCGTACATGACTACATGTTCCGTTTTACCTTCTTAAATAACTGAATTTATTTCTCTCAATGGTGCAATTATCATGCAACTCATCTCCCTGCTCCCAGATTCCTATCCCTTCAATCCTGCCCTGCCTCTTGCTACCACATAAGCTGCCACGAAGTCCCCCCCCCCCTTTGTATCATGTCACAGTCCTGTGACACGAGTCATTCCCAGTGACTGGCTGCATCCCAAAGGTCTAACTCCAACATCCTCTGTTACTGACCGACCCTCAGCGCCGAGAACAGCATCTGAGGTAGAGTAGATGCTTAATAAACATCAGCTAAATGATGGTCCTTGTGTTTTTCTCCCCCACACATTGGGAGCACATCGTAAAAGCACCCCAGTTGTACATATCCTTCCAAGTCTCACCAACACCCGTGCCCCAGCGCCATCCACCAGCCTGCACACGGCTGTCGCTGCACCGCCATTATTTCCCCGAGCATCTGCGGGGCCGCTGTTCTGGTTTTCTCTAGATAAGATTCCCAAAGGCAAGGACTATCTCCAGCTTTGTTTTTCTCTAGCATAGTAGAACAAAGAACAAAGCACTGTGTTGTATAAATAGTATGTAGTGAAGAAGAATAAAAATCACCCAACTGGGGAAAGCAAAGAATTTAACAAGTGCTTCACAGAACACACACAGGCTTGTGCCCTGCCAACTTCAGAAAGGACACGGGACTGGCCCCGTGGTGCCGGACGGCGGCCCCTGTCACCCTTAACCCTCTGCCTCCTGGGGCCGGTTCCGGAACGGCTCAGTGATGCTTGCAGCTTACTAGCTTATGTTCCAGGCAGCAGCGCTGATGTGGGTAAGTGACTTCCAGACCCCAGGGTGGACACGTGCATCTCACCCAGAGGCGAGGCCCCAGCACGAGTGGCCTGGAACTCCCGACAGGTGAGCCGAACGCTGGATAAGGAAAAGGAAGATAAGACGGATGCTCACCTGGCAGACCTGCTCCCTCTGCACCCCGCCTTGGTGAGTTAGGAGGCGCATGGGGTGTGGGCGCCCACAGCGCTGCTGCCTGGTGGAGACAGAATCACATTCCCTAAAAACCCATGGACTTACAGTCTGCTCCACAGCTCTCTGCAAGCTTTGCAGCCATCGGCACCCCGAGAGCTGGCCCCTGGCGATGCATCACCCCAGCCGTGCCCTCCCAGGCCTTCCCGGGTGACCGCTGTCACGCCACCCCTGAGGAAAAGGCCTCCCGCTCCCCCGAGAACACGAGGAGACGGAGGACCAGGACACTGACTTGCCCGAGATGTGACTGAAGGCAGCTGAGCGAAGGAGCGAGAGCTAGGTGCCTGTTCCCCCAAGACACACGCCGCCTCTCCCAGGACAGCCCAGCGGGCTTGCCCAGGGGACAGGTGGGGAAGGGAGAAACTGAGGCACTGACTGAGGTAAAAGACTTTCACACGAGAATAGAAGAAAGGAATCATGAAAACAGTGTCACCGACCAGGTAGGAGACTTGACCAAGGTTCGCAGGAGAGAGGACTGCCTGTCGGGGTTGAAGGTAAATAGATTCAAGAAGCATTTCATGAGCTGGGCATGGGGGCGCTGCCTGTCATCCCAGGAGGCCGAGACAGGGAGACTGAAGCTTGGCAACTCAGTGAGACCCTGTTTCAAAATAAGAAGGAATGTGGTGGAGCTCAGAGGTAGAACGACCCTGGGTTCAATCCCCAGTACCAAAAAAAAAGCATTTCATTCTAGTCCTGTTCTATGCAGCAATGGATTCAAAGCTGCAGAAGAGGGGAAAAAAAAACCCATGAACATAAGCAAGGTCTGGGACACCCGAGGCAGAGTGAGCGGGGACCCCGGTACAGGCAGCAATGCACGGTCAGGACGGTGACTCTGTTGCCTGGCATGCTTCAAAGCTAACAAGTACTGAACATTTCTCCTGGATATAAAAAATCATCCGAATCAGCCAACTTTGGAGATGCTTAAAGTTACTCATCCAGCCTAACCAAAGAAAAACCTGCTCTCATCTGTCTACTAACTAGGAGACAGGAAAGAGGTGACATAGACCAAAAGGAATTCTTCGGACCCGGAAAGAAAGCCTCACTGAAATACGATCAACTCCAAACAGCTGAATTCTAAACCAAAAACCTGGCCTCAAAGCAGCTCCCCCAGGCCCCTCACATACTTAATCCATCTACCTCCTCCTGGGTTTTTCCTACTTAGAGAATATTCTCTCAAGTTACTTAACCATGCAGGCATAATTCCCTACACCTGGCTTCTACTAAACATGACCAAACCAGAATAGTCCTAAACTAAGAAACTAGAAGGTGCCGGGCCTGGTGGCTCACGCCTGTAATCCCAGTACTTGGGAGGCTGAGACGGGAGGATCACAGGTTCCCGGCCAGCCTCAGCAACTTAGTGAGACCCTCAGCAATGTAGCAAGACACTGCTTCAAAATAAAAATGACAGAGTATAGCTTGGGGGTAGAATGTTCCTGGGTTCAATCCCCAGAGGAAGGGGAAGGAGGTGGGAGGAAAAAGAGGAAGAGAAGAAATGTAAGGAGCCCGAGTTCTGAGAGCTGCACACCTACCTGTGCCTTCCTCCTTGGGAGCCTGGGCCAGCAGTTACCCAGCTGCCCCTCGTGTCCCCTGTACTCAAATCCAGCACATCCCACACCGCCTGGGGTCCGAGCCGGACTCCCACAGCACCACATCAGCACCCCAGGGCAGCGAGCCCCAGCCAGGGTGCCCCAAGTGTAGCTCCGACCACAGCCACCTGTGCCAATGTCCCTCAGGACGCTGCTGCCAGAGGTGGAGCTGCTCCTCCTCCAGGAAATCCCGGCCCCAGTCAAGGGAGGGATCCATGATGCTATCTTCAAAAGATTTGCCGTACCCGGGCGTGGTGGCCCACGCTTGTAATCCCAGTACGTGGGAGGCTGAGACGGGAGGATCGCAGGTTCGCAGCCAGCCTCAGCTACTTAGTGAGGCTGTTTCAAAATAAAAAGGGGGAAACGGCAGCTGGGGGAGTAGCTTGGCGGTAGAATGCCCCTGGGTGCAATCCCCAGTACTTCGAAAAAAGATTTGCCAAAGAAGGCACTCCGGGGCCCGGTTGCCCTTGACAGCTTCTGCAGGCAGAGACAGAGTGGCACAGGCAGCACGTACCCCCTACGCATCCAGACAGGGGCTGCTAAGCGCCCGCGCCCGGCAAAGCCCCTCGTCCCCTGCTCCAGGAGAGCTTCCCCCCCTGCAGGCCCGGCTTTTGGCCATTCCTGACCGCCGTCCTTCAGCTGCACTTGAGCCTACGCCGAGCTCCCCAGCGCACTTAAGTGCACAGCTCCCGGGCTGTCACCTCAGGAGTCTCCAGCGGAGTACTCGTGCATTGGGCAAATAGTCACGGAACACAGAGCTGGATGTGGGTCACGCAGCGAATGGTCCCCTCCCTCCTGCCACTTCTAGTCCAGCATGGGGAACAGCAGGGACCTTCTCCGAGCCCCACACCCCAAAACACTCGCTGCTGTGTGTCACTAGCTACCTCAAGCCGGAGATCAGTCTGCATCCCTTCACTAACCTATTTCAAAATTTGTTGACATTTCTCTGAAATGGCCTAATGGGACTCAAGCTGTTCTGGTCCCATGTAGTTGGTTTCCAATAGGAACAGCCATCTGAAATAGGATTTTCAAATAAAGCTTTCAAGATATCTTGTGCAACAAATATCTATGTTAACCCCATATAGTGTCTAATCTCCTTTATTTTTCCTTTTTTTGTGGTACTGGGGATTGAACCCAAGGGCATTCTACCTCCAAGCTACATCCCCAGACCCATTTTATTTTTAATTGGAAACATTCTCACTACTTGCTGAGACTCTCCTCCAACCTACAATTCTCCTGTCTCAGCCTCCCAAGTCTTGGGATTACAAGTGTGTGCCACCACGCCTGGCATGTCTAAACTCCTTAAATACAGTTGGTTTTCTGTCCTTAGAGATTTTCCTTGTTCCTTGTAAGAAATGCTTCGTAGTTTCTCCCCCCCACCCCCCGCCCCAAGATACACATTAAGCCACCCACTCTCAGCACTCACAGAAAACAAGCGCACAGACACAGCTAGTTTGCCCTGTGAATATTCCATAGGGTGTGTAAAAGTTTGATAAAAATCCTGCAGAGAGGCAAAGAAGCAAATGAACTCCGTGGGTGCTCCGGCAAAATATAATTACACAACCAGTAATTAGGGAAATGTTCTACCTCAAACAGCAGTAAAACTTGCGACTGCAAAGCCATCAGATGGGGGAGGGGACGGAACAGGCGCAAACACGGGGTGGACGTGACTCGAAGGTGGCTCGTGGTGGCGGTCCCACCGTCAGCGGTCACAGCACAGCCACGAATCGGCTCTGCATGATGAAGGCCACAGATGCCGCGCGCGTCATTTGCTTTGTGGAACCTGAAGCCTTGTGTGTGACAGTGAGGGGTTCATACACTGTTGTTCACTTTTATGCAACAGCATCAGACTGTACATCTCTATTTTTCCCTTTTGGGTAATGCTGGGGATGGAACCCAGGGCTTCATGTCATGTCTGCCAGGTAAGCAAGCCTTCTGCCACGAAGCTACACCCCCAGTGGAGCATGAGAAACACGCTCCAGGAAGCTTTAACTTTCTAAGTATAAATAAAAACTATTCCTACCAACACACAAGTAGATTCTTAAAACAACTCGTAGTGCAAGATTCACTTTCCCTATAACATCCTCTGTTAAAACTAGCAAGTATAAATACGTGTGTCCTTGCAATAGCAGGGTTCTAAGCTGTGTAGACACCATCCCCCTGGACCAGCTGTCCACACCCGAGATGGTATTAAAAACCTCAGCATGTGCCACCAAAGCAGAAGAGCAGGCTGTGGGAAGCAGAGCCACTGCCCTGTCCAGATTGCTGGACATGTCACCCGCGACAGCAAGAACAGCCAGATACAGAGGAATCGCCACAGGGAGGGTGTGTGACCGCACGCGTCTCCTCCAGTATCATGCACTTTAAGAGACGTCAGGATTGGTGTGTGCGCACCCCCAGTCAATGCAGACCTCGCCAAGCCTGGGCCCCCATGGTGTGGCACCTGCTTAGCATGCATGAGGCCCTGGATTCCATCCCCAGCACCTCAAAAAAAAAGCCAAACAGAACAAACTCAATACCTATTCCGAAGTAACTATTTTAAATGCAAGAGGTATAATCAAGTCTCGGGTGCCCTGCTCTCCAAGACTTTAAGTCAATTTTGAAGGTGAGCCATGGGTATGGGGAAAGTTCATTATAATCCCCAATCATAAAAGTTCAGCGCTGATTGAGCGGTACAGCAATTTGGAAAACACTGACGACAAAGAACACTTGGAGAGGAGTTACTGTTCTGCTTCCATCAGGGGGATCTGGGGAAAATGGCATGGGGTCACGACATCCATGGAGCACCAGGCAGGAGCCCGGCACAGCACGGCGCACACCTGCCGCCACCGGTTCCTCCCTCAGACCGCGGGCAACGTGTGCCACTGAGCCGGCCACAGGGCCATCTCCACGGGTAGACTGAGGCAGAGCTCTTCTTGGACTGGGTAGCTGGTGCTCCAGCCCGACAGAATACCGCCACTGACCCGCACAACTAGTGAACAGGGTAGTGGGTGGCTTCTGCCACCAGCAGCAAAGGCGAGCCCAGCATTTAAAAGCATTTCAGGAGAACCCAAATCAAACTTGTGCCCAACACTAAGACCTGAGGGTGGTTAGAGTACCTCAGGGCTGCACCCGCCCCCGCCCTCCATTGGCACTTTTGTTTAGTTAAATCTTTCTGGTAGCCGGGCGTGGTGGCGCACGCTTGTAATCCCAGCATTCGGGAGGCTGAGACCGGAGGATCCGGGTTCGCGGCCAGCCTCAGCTACCTAGTGAGGCACTCCGCAACTTAGTGAGACTCGGTTTCAAAATAAAGAATAAAAAATGGGGCTGGGGGTATAGCTCGGAGGTAGAATGCCCCTGAGTTCAATCCCCAG
>PVLC010016091.1:0-27941 GCA_004027655.1 Graphiurus murinus
TGGTTAAAGCTTTTTTTTAAAGAAGGTAATAGTTCAAAGTTTCTTGACTACATGAACTAAAATGAAGTCTAACACCTGACCTAGTCATTTTCTCTCAACATAAAATTCAAACATGATTAAGAAAGATGGCAAAAGGTATATATCTTTTCAAGTCTTCCTCACCTCTTTATTTATGCTATAAACCAAAGAATCATGAGAAATCTTTAAATCTTGTAGTAACTTCAGCAGCACCATTGATTTCCTTCTTCCCTTTCATTCAGGACTGGTCCTAGGAAGCTTTCATTTTTTTATTTAAAGAAATTATGACTGTGAGAGCGAAATGTGAAGTGATGACCACTCAAAGCTTTCTAGTCCATGAGACTGAGAGCTCTGGCGCTCTGCTCTCTCTCTCCATCGTTTTCCAAATGGACTCACTATGCCTCTCTTGTTGCTCTTGTTTCTTCCTCTTCTTCTTTCCAATACCTCTAGAGGGGTGTGTGTGTGTGTGTGTGTGTGTGTGTGTGTGTGTGTGTGTGTGTGCAGAGAACACTTAATATCTATTAATATCTAAAAAATATCATATATTTTAAGAAATTTTATTTGCTCTTCAGTGCCAAATATAATTTCATGACTTTAAAATGGGGGAGGTTACTTATGTCCCTTTCTGTTCATTAGCTTCTTTTATAAGGTAATAACCATAATTTAAGGAGCAGTGAATAAAATAATAATAAAATTCCTCAACAGAAAGAATTTCTTGATTCTAAAACACATTTCTTCATCCTTTTGCTTGCTTCCTTTTTTAGCTAAATAAATATAGACCATTGTCCAATTTATCTTCTTTAGTAAGTTCTTTAATATTTTAGTAAATGGATATTATATAGGTTCCTATCCTTTGGAAATGCACTTGCTAAAGAGGGGGTAGATCTAAACAAAAAATATAAAAATAATACTAATTCTGATAAGCCGAACAGGGGGTAGGAATTGTCTAGAATATATTAAACTGCTTTTATCCAATCAAGACCAGAAGCTTTCAACTTCTAATTGTCAGTTCCTCTTGGCATATTTGATGAAGTCAGTTAAGTTTCTGTTAAGAACAATCAATTTCAACTGATCTTTATAGCTCTTTTAGGTCTAATAAAAGAGCACTCAAACATTTTTGAAATGAGAATTTAAGAATCAGAACTAGTTTAACATTCCTTTTAATTCTGGGGTGATAGAACAGTGAGGGAATTCTAATGAGAGATTACAGTCATTACTGGATCCCCATCTGTAAGTGTTACCTCTAATAATTCCCAGAGAAGAGTCTAAAGTATCCAGTTATATAAATAAAGGGTATGTTCTTATATTAAAACATGATATTGGGGTCTTTTTAGATAGCTGTCTCCTTTTTGTTTCTTCCAGAATTATACTCAAATAAGTGTCAGGGTTCAGCCTATGACATCAGCAACCAGGCTATTAAAGTCTGGCTTCTGGAGCCACACTTGCTAGTTGTTGACAATGATTAAGTACTATAGTTTCCAAACTTCAGATTCCTCCTGTGTATAAGGGGCGGGGAATAGTACAATATCTATTCCGCAGAATAGGTATGATGAGAAAATGGTATAATTCCCATGTAGCCCTTGGCACAGGGCCTGGCACGTAATACATGCTAAGTGCTACCTATTGTTGAGTTTTTGTATTTTAATCCTTACAATAACATTAAAAATAAACTATTTTAGCCTCTCCTCTCAAAGATGAGACAACTGAGTTCCAGAGAAGCAAGAACTTGCATGAGATCTCACAGGTGGTTTTTAGAAATATTGAGACTAGAATCGAACCCTACTCGTGTGTGTGTGTGTGTGTGTGTGTGTGTGTGTGTGTGTGTGTGTTACTGGGGACTGAACCCAGGGGAATTCTACCTCTGAGTTTTACCCCCAGCCAATTTTTTTTAATTTTGAAAAAAATGTCTTGCTAAATTGCTGAACCTGATCATGAACCTTTAATTCTCCTGTCTTAGCCTTACAAGGACTGGGATTACAGGTGTGTGCCACCATACTCAGCTGGAACCCTGATCTCCTTATTCCAGTTTAATGGTCTTTTCCCTACATATCTTCCAGAGGGTATAGGGCAGAAAATGCTCTAAATGTCCTGGTTGGACTGGGTGTGGTGGTGCATGACTCTAAACCTCATATTGAGAGGCTGAGACAAGAGGATTATGAGTTCCAGGCCAGGCTCAGCAACTTAGAGAGACCCTGTTTCAAAATGAGAACAAAAATGGATGGGGGTGTGTAGCTCAGAGGTAGAATGCCCCTGAGTTCAATCCACAGTACCAACAAAGAAAGAAAGAAGAACACATCTTAGAAGTCTTGGTTTTCCAAAATAGTTAGAAACTCTTACAATTGCTAAGGTAAAGAAAGAAAAAAAAATGCAAGAATTGAGCTAAAACATAACATCTTAAAAGAGAGGTAAAAATCTATACAGCTAAAGTTAAGGTAAGGATCTAGAGGTCTATTAATTTGACCACTGTTTTGTTACCAACTAAGTCTGTGGGCAGAATACCAAATTCCTTTCCCCCTTAGAACATAAAAATAGAAAGGAAAAGATCATCAAATGCCACTGGATTGTTGTCAGGAAAACCAATAAAAATGATTAGCAATATAAAAGTGCTCCATAAAAGCTTAATAATCAGCAACAGCTAAGCAGCATGCCACTGAGTATAGGACAGGGTGCCCATGTTTTATAAACAACATTTATGAACTTTCACAACTCAAATTTGCACTCTTTATGAGTTGTGTATAAATTTGGGAAGTGTTTGAAACCACACTTCAAATCAAAACTGCTTATGAGGCACCCTGCCAAATAAGTGTAAATATCTTTGGGAAATCTCACATGTAACACACAGTTCAGGGGAAATTGATCTGGTTTTTGTCTTTGTTTTTGTTTTGTTTTATTTTTGAGAGCTAAAAAGTGGATTGTTCCTTTGGGTCTTATAAAAATCTTTTTCCAGAAAACATAAAGGATTTCCCTAAACCCAGAAATGTGGGGTGGATATTTCATTTTCTTACACATGATCATTCTGGAAATTACAAATTTTTCATCTATTCTTTTTCCTACTGACTTGAGTACTGAGATACATGTTATATAAAACTTATTTAATAGCATGGATCAAACTTCAATTTGACTGTTGAAGCACTGTTATTCATATTTTGTCCCAAAATGCACTAGCATATAGAAGTATTCCACATCTACTTGCAGAATTTAATTGAGATTATTAATATGATAACTTTATAAATACCACTACCTGAATTTTATCACACCCCTACCACCAAATAGAGCTTCCTAAGGTCAAAGGACCATATCTTATTCATTGTTGTGACCTCAATACCTAGCACAACAAGAAAGTTACTGTCAAAAGAACCAAAAAGAGAAAGATGAATAGAAAGAAAAATAATAGGAGAAAGGGCATGAGGAATAAAGTTAAGAAGGAAGGAAAGAGAAAGTGGAAGAGAGAAAGAAGGAGGAAGATGCTATTTTTTCTATTCAAACAGAGAATAACAAATGGAAATTTCCCTCCTCCCCAGTGATTACCGATGACCCCAATTTGAAAGATACTGAGACCATGAAAATAAAATGCAGCCAAGGTCAACACAAAGAACATCTAGGATGACAGAGTCACACTACCTACTAACACCTGTCAAATATCCTGTGGCAGCCACATCAACATCACTGATGGACAAACACCTAGAGGATTGCCTTGGTAATATTTCACCACTGAATATGGCCATAGCAGAATTTTTAGAGTCCTCTGTTGGGAAAAGTTAATATGCTACCATGGAGAAGATGTGACAGGAGAGAATTCCTTCACTGAGAGCCAAGGAGCACACTGCTCAGCAGGGAATTCCAAGGACATAATCACTAAAGAGGGCTAGAAACTACTCTCCTCATGGATGAAGGAGGCATCCTATGGATGCTTTAAATACTTCTCTTTTGATAAAGGAATCATCAAAAACAGTGAAATCTTTGGGTCATAGGCTCATGGAGAGTTGGGTAAGGAGAGTAGCAAAAATAGGAAGAGGAAATATAGTTGGAAGATTAAAAAATAAGAGGGCTGGGGACATATCCTTCTGTGGTAAAGCACTTGCTTAGCGTGCATGAGGCTCTTGGTTCAATCCCTAGCTCCAAAAAGGAAAAAAAAAATGAAGAAGAAAATGAACTAACTTCAAAGACCCTAACCATAAATGACATCCACCAATTATAGCAAATTCGTAAATAGTAAAAGAGGTAAAAATAACATATTTATAATTTGCAAATAATTTTTATATGTGTTAAAGCAGAAATAAGATTTGATCTGAGATTTTTTACTTTCTTACTGACAGAAATTATTTTCTTAGGTTCCCTCTTTTGACTTATTCTGCTGCCACTTTCATTGTATTTTCTTAGCTTGTCTCTCTGTACCCCTCTAGGTAGCCATCCAATTCTAACGAAGCCACAGTGGCCATCCATTTCCAAACAGTGCAGCCCAATGGAAAATAGTGTTATTTTAACCTAGATTACAATGAAACTCAATGGGAGGCAGAAGAAATGTGATACAGAGCCTCTGGGAGCTGGGGGCTGATGTGATGTGGTAGATCTCCTTGTCATATTTAGTTTCTATGATTCCATGATATTCAGCACAACTGAGCAATTTGTGCTTGTCACACACAGCAGGCAAGGCTAATAGATAACTCAGTCCAGAAAGAAACTACAGGCAGCATCTCAGAATCTAGCCAAGATGATAACCTACCCAAGGCTAAGAACAATGGAAAATAAACTGTCCTTGGTGATTACCTTCAAGTCGAACTCATCCACTCTTCCAATTACCTTTCTGTCACATTAAACAATTTCATTAGTTGATATATTTTTCGGCTGGAATTTGTAAAATTTAGGACAGAGTATGATCTCTATTTATTTTTAGTGACCAGACACATTTTTAATAAAATAAATGAATAGAATTAGAAAATGTCTAAGAGGAATATATGAATGGGAGAAAAATTTGTTTAAAAATTAAATCTAGTCTACTTTTATTCATCGAACATTTTACATATATTCACTTACCACATAAAATATTTTAATTCATTTAGAATGATCATACTTGAAAATTAACAAAATGGAATTTTCTTAAAAAAAAAATATATATATATATATTATTTTCACTGATTTGAGAAACCCTTCCTTTGATTAATTTAAATCATGAGTAAATAGCTAAAGGCCCACCATATATTTTGTCTATACTCAAAACTTTAAAATTCTGGTTTTATAAATATGGTCTGAGCCGCAATGTAAAATATGTCCTGTATTTGAAAGCATGATTGATTTCCAAGATTTGCAGAATAAATTTGTCCCTATGCAAAGTAATTTCCAGAGAAAAGGTTCCAACTTTAAAGAAAAAGAATTAACACTATTTTCCTGAGTAAACTGAAACCAAAATCCCATTATTATCATATACCTTACCTTTTCTGGGGAAAAATTCCAATCTTCTTAACCTCAAGATCAGGCCCCTGGGGCAAGTTTGTAGTTAGAATAAAGATTTAAAATGAGTCACTGGTGGAAAGAAGCATGTGATTTTTCTGGAGTTAGGAGTATGCTAATAACAATGATAATTAATATAATACAGATTCTTATAGAATTTCCAGGGTAGAAGAAAGAAATAGACCTGAAAATACCCAGAATATTTATCTGCCATCCTGCAGCATATAATCTGGAGAAATGGATATCAAGGCAAATGGTCAGTAGTTATTTTTTCCATACGATGGTGAGATGCCGAAACATGTAACAGACCATTCTCATGAAGTAGGTCCTCTCCCAAGGGCACACTGTGGTCCAGTTTGTACTTGAACAACTGGTCACATTCCTGGATTAAATCTATGGGGTTCTAAAAGTATAAACCCAAATTTTTATGTTGGTATAGAAACTCTTTTATCTCTAAAGATCTTTGGAGTTGGGAGGTATTCATGGGTTATGCTACACTAGAGGAAGACTTTGGAGACTACTGCCCTCCTTCATGACTGTGAATGTGTTAGGGTGAGAGACACATTAGTCTACAGAAATGAAGGTTTATTAAATGTATCTTGCTCTGGGTATGGTCTATTCCAATTCTGCACAGGCTCTTTGGACAATAACAGTGAAAACACTTCAACTTGAGTTACAGTTCCAAATAGAAGAGAATCCAGTACTTTTTTGCAATCATAGTCAACCCTTAATTATTTATGCATATGAAAGAAAATAGTGTCTTCAGTAATAAAATGATAATTTATGTTTTTGATTTCACAACATGTATTTGCAGTTTTTTCTTTTGTTTTTGGCAACACCACCAGACTTATTTTCCTAATTATGTTTGACCCTAATTAATGTGACAGTTAACATTCTCTGAGCATACACATACAAATACACACTACTCACCAATTGATGGTGGGAGGAATACCCAGAAACATATTGTAGAGTAGGAAAAGGTGGTCCAGGATTATGTTTTTGCTGCAGGCAATTCACACACTAGATAATCTGAATCAATACAGAGTTGGCTGTATTTATACCAGGCTCTTCCTAGAGCCAACTAATCACATTAGCTAATTCTCATCCACAAAATACACGTACCCTCTGTAATTACTTATTAAACTAAGTCTATCAGCACACAGAATATTTTCTTCTAACCATGATTATCTAGCTTGACTGTTTATATCAATCCAATTAAGAGCTCTCTCTCTCTCTCTCTCTCTCTCTCTCTCTCTCTCTCTCTCTCTCTCTCTCTCTGCTATACAGATCTTTATAAGTTTGTCTCAGGCTTAGAGGTCTTTGGGGAATTAAGCACAACTTCCCTTGATTTTCAGAACATGCTGTCTGGATTTTTCCCCCTCTCCCGGATGGCCTGGGTGGCCTGGCCTTCTGGATAGACCTGCTTGGCCCATACTGGGTGCATCCCCCTCCACCCCCAGTCCACTCCTCACCTATCTTCTCTTCAGCTTGGCTGCCCTCTGCAGTCTCCGTGGGAGGCTGCGCTGTTGCCTTGGAGACAGCATCATCTGCAGCAGGGGTGGTGGCGGCAGCAGCAGGCACGTCGGCTTGTTTTGGCTCCTCCTTGGCTGGGACGTCTTCGGTCTTGGAGGATGGCGAGTTATCAGTGGAAGCTTTCGCAGCACTTTCTGTCTCCGCAGAGCCAGCCTTTTCCTCCGAGGGGGCAGGAGCCTGCTCGGGGGCAGCATCAGGGGTGCCCTCCGCCTTCTTCTCCTCTGCAGGAGCATCTGCTTTGCCGGGCTCCTCAGGCTTGGGGCCAGTGGCGGGGGCTGAGTCAGCAGCTGGGCCTTCTCCATCCTTCTTCCCCACCCCATCGGCCACAGGAGCTTCGTCCTTCTTCTCGTTGGTTTCTGCCTCGGCAGTTTGGGCGTCGCCCTTCTTCTCGCCTTTGAGCTTTTTCCTTGTTATGTGTCCACGGAAGCTAGCCTGAATTTTGGTGGCGGCCTTATGAGCTTTGTCTTCTGGTTTGATGCCATCTTGTTCAATCTTTTGGTCTTCATCATTTTTTTCAACCTTTGCAGAGAGAAGAGGGACCAAAAAAAATAAAAATAAAAAAAAAAGAATAAAAAAAGAAAGGTTGAGTGATGTGATTATGTGATTTTTTCCTTCAAAGCAGAGCATTCAACAAATATTTACTGAGTGATTTATTCTAGGCCAGGTGCCTTCCTTGGAGTTAAGGAATCAACAGTACTCTGGAAGTTCAGGTCCAGCCTCCTCTCTCTCCCCTACAACATTTTATGGGAAAACTAATATCCTCTTGACCTTCCAGAATCACTGACATTATTTTATATGGATCTAAACCAACCTTTTTATAAATGTACCTTGACAATTCAAATCATATTTGTCCTAGATTTTAATCAAAGAGTTCTGAAAGATATTGGAGTTTTAAGATTTCTAAGAGCAACTCTGTAAAACTTAAAAAAAATATATGTAAAAGTCTATTTTCCACTGAGCATGGTGGCAAACACTTGTAATCCCAGTGTTTTGGAGTCAGAGACCAGAGAATCACAGGTTTGAGACTACCCCCAGCAATTTAGTGAGGCCTTCAGCAACTTAGTTAGACTCTGCTTCAAAATAAAAATTAAAATAGGGTTGGAGCTGTATCTCAGACGTAGAATACCCCTTGGTTCAGTCCCTAGTACCAAAAAAGTCTATTTTCTTCTTAAGATTTCAAGCTTGATAAGAAAATTAATATAATCAAGCAAAAAGTATAGTAAAAATTTAGACAATAAATCCTATCAGGATTTTATGCAAAATGAAAATGAATTAAAGGGCTTTGGTAGATTTGTACACAATGTGACAACTCAGAATGCTGGTCACAAGTGATGTCTAACTTTTTTCTGTGTTCAAACATCAGAAATAAGCATACTAGACCTTCAAAATTTGAATACAGAAAACAATTATTATTCTGAAGCTAAAAGAGTGATAAATACTATTTCCATTTTTTAAACAGTGGAATATATTCACTAAATTACAATTTCTTATTCTCAAAGCAATTTAAACCTAAAATTAGTTTTCTTTTATCATCAATAAAGCCATCCTAGTACGAAGTAAAGAGCCTAGAATACAAATTTTTTACCTTTTGATGGCAACATTTATAGCCTTATATGTGTTGCAAATGATATATTTTCCACTTGGAAATTAAATCAGAAAATAGTAATACATAGTTATGGAACAAAAAGCATAGGTAAGTAAATAAAATAGGTAGGTCCATCCCTTCTTCACCATGGTGCCCTAGCTGGCTACTGATGCTCTCCATTCCTTCCTTTCTTTAACTTTTGAGAATTTAACTTTAGCCTGTTTTGTGAACACTGTGCTAACCACTGAGAAATACAGAAATGAGTTGTTTAGCAATGCAGCAACTTTCCTCCAAAGGATGGCTAATGAGAGTGTACCATGTTCTGAGCTTAGTCCTAGTCTTGGCCTTGGCCTTGACCTTGGCCTGAACTCCAGTTGAGGAAGTTAGCCACAGCAGCCAACGCACAGTATGTTTTCCACCTGTCATACCAGCTATGCCCCAGTGACCTAGATCCTGTTAATCATGATGTAGTCCTGTTTGACATTCTTTGGATAAGCATACAGAACTGTCATTGCTTAGGCCCATTGGCATGCTAGTGGATACACAAAGGTTCTTTTTTTAAACAACTGACAATTTTCTCCATAAAATTCAAGACAAATTTTTCTTCTCCCTGGGTAAACCATATATGTATCCATTCAAAGGAGGTAGGGCTAGGTGCAAACCACTTTGGAGAGGCCCATCCTACTCCCTCCTCCCAGCACCATGCTGCAACTGCTTCTCTCTCTGATGTGCTACCACCTCCCTGCTATCCTGCTGCTCTTGATGACTCCTACTGGGACACACACAGCACAATATGGGCCATGGGAGCAGCTGTCCCTGCCAGGAGCTCTACACTCAGAGTCAGAATCATAACCCTGTAAAATTAACAGTTGTGAATGGAGCACGAAGCCAAGATGTTGCTATTTATTTTACTCTGTTGAGTTTTCTGAATGAAGCACTATCTTATATTATAGGACATCTGCACTTGGGCATTGATGCCAAGTGGTTCTTTAATATAAATGCTGCTCCTGGTAGAAGTAAACAAACTGATTATTCCAGTGTGGGCAGGTGTGCAGATTAGACTCTCCAGTGACTCAAGAAAGCTACCATTTTAAAGCCCTGTTTTCCCCTTTAAAACACAAAGCATAGGGAAAAATGCTTTAAAATGCTAGAAAATACAAAAATAAGAAAGCTAAGGGCCTGCATGATATAAAGAAGAAAACTACATGGATAAAGGAAGAGACTTCTCCATTCTGTCTCTTTTCTTTGTCTCTTACAGAGCATCTGTCACTTTGACTTTCCAAATGCTCAAGATTTAAGTAAGCTTCTGAACACAGCAACTATGTTCAAATGACTATCTAGAAAGGTTCAGATTAGATTCAGGTGCCTAGATTGTGGAATAAGCAATCTTATTGCTAACCAGGAGTATAAAGAATGTAAGAGAGGCTGGGAATGGTGGTCACAACTATAATCCCATCCCAGTACTTGGGAGGCTAAGACATTAGGATTGCAGGTTCAAGACCAGCCTCAGAAATTTAGGGAGACCCTTAGTAACTTAGTGAGATTCTGTTTCAAAACAAAAACTTAAAAAAAAAAGAAAATTGCTGGGGGGTGTAGCTCAGAGATAGAACACCATAGGTTCAATTTATAGTACAAACAAATGAACAAGAGAGGAAGGGGGAGGGAGGAAGGAGAGGAAAGAATCATGAAAACAAAACAAAAACAAAAAACAGGAGAGAAAATGTGAAGCCAAAGCCTCCAAGAAGCCGGGCGTGGTGGCGCACGCTTGTAATCCCAGCATTCCGGAGGCTGAGACCGTAGGATCTGGGTTCACGGCCAGCCTCAGCTACCTAGTGAGGCACTCCACAACTTAGTGAGACTCGGTTTCAAAATAAAGAATAAAAAATAGGGCTGGGGGTATAGCTCGGAGGTAGAATGCCCCTGAGTTCAATCTCCAGTACCCCCCACCCCCCAAAAAAGAGCAATGCCTCCAAGAGCCAGGTACTCAAATAGGTAGATAAATTGAAGGGGACGCTTAAAGTACTTCACAATCATACAACCTGGAACTACAGGGACTACAGGGCCTCAACATTATTAGAGATTTAGGGAAGCTATACATAAAGAGTTGGTTGGGGAAAAATCTGTAAAGATTTTTCATATAGATGGGGAAAGATAAAAGGAAGAGAAGGGATGAAAATGGAAATGAGGAAAGGGAATAGAGAGGGGAGGAAAGGAGATGGGTGTAAAAATTGGGTTTTAAGCTAAACAATGCTGGCTTGGGTATATGTGTCTCTCTTTTGTATTTATAACTGATTCTATTAATAAGGCTTAAATTACAGGTTATTTTTTGGTAATTTTTTCAGTGCTTAAAGTAAATGGACCAGGGGTTTATTTTGTTGAGGAAGGAGACAAGAGAAAAGACTGGCTCAAGACTGGCTGTTGGGGTAGCCCTAGGTGTCAGGGTGCTTAGAAGTATTCCCAACTAGAAATAGAAGAGCTTACTTAAGACAAGGGACTTCTGAGCCCAGAAAAACCAGAGATCGCCCAGAACATTTGGCGCAATGCATTTGTATTCTACAGGGGAAAAACATGATTCTGAAAAGTTAAGTGACTTGCCTAATTTCACTGAGTGAGTGAGTGGCCCAGCTTGTATTTGAACTCAGATTCTCTTCTCCAGGCCCACCCATCACCCAAGTCCAATTGTATTGTATCAGTGACCTCAAATAGCTTAGAGTTTCTTGTAGCAGATAATCCATAAAGCATCATGTCCACATACTCATTATTCATTTAACAATACTGAGTGTCTACACTAAGCATGGTACAATCATGCACACTAGTGAGGGAATGGATACTATATCGACACATGCAAGATTCTTTTTTACATACACTTAAATTACTTCATAGTGTTTTAAAAATTAATAATTGTCCAGGAATTCTCAGTGGACATCTGATCTTACACTCATAAAATAAGGCCAACTATCTAAAATTGTGAGTTACAAATGGAAGACATCCAGAAAAGGAATCCTGGTATTAAATGTCTGAAGTTCATAAGTCTCAGTCAATTTGGATTTATTTTCAAATTCAGTCTTGCCATGAATAAGCTTTGTGCTGAGCTCTGATGTGTTCTGTTGTGAATTTCAAGATTATTTCTTTTTATATGGAACTATTGCTATATGTTAATAACTGAAGAAGACATTCCAATGCAGTGAATTATATGTAGAAAGAGTATCATGAGTTGTTATAATTTTTTCATGAGTCTTTATTGCTATTGATTAATGTTTCTTATTGACTATTTTGGGGGGAAGGAACTCTTTAATTCATGAAGTCTTAAAAACAAAAAAAAGGTACATTAAATCTTGAGATTTCAAACAAACATTAAAAATCCTGGATGAAACTGGACATGGTGGCACACACTTGTAATCCCAGTACTTGGGAGGCTGAGACAGAAAGATAACAGGTTTGCAGCCGGTCTCAGAAACTTAGCTAGGCCCTCTGAAACTTAGCGAGACACTGTTTCAAAATCAATAAAATAAAATAGGGCTAGAGGTGTAGTTCAGAGATAGAATGCCCCTAGGTTCAATCCCCAGTACCACACACACACACACAAAAAGTGCATTAGGCAAAAATCCATGCATGCCTAAATTTCAGAACTAAAAATAATAGAATCCATTCTTCTGGGATATCTCAATGCATTTAACTTTTCCCAATTATTATAGGAATACCTCAACCTTCCAAGTAAAGAAAACCTTGGCTCTGTATCTACTGCTAGCTATAAATAGTACCACTATAGCATTCCAAGTTTGCCTCTTTAACAGGATTGATTTTTAAATGCTTTAAAATAATTGATGTATACCAATTCTTCCTTCTAAGAATATCTTCAGTAAACAAAAATATTGTCAATTAGACTGAGCAGAACATATTTTCAAGAAGTAAAATTGAAGGACTAGAGATATCCCAAGCAGAATTTTCTTTAACATATTAGAGTTTTCAAGCTCAGCAGAATTTTTTTTTTTTTTTTGTGGTACTGGGGATTGAACTCAGGGGCATTCTACCTCCGAGCTACACCCCCAGCCCTATTTTGTATTCTTTATTTTGAAACCAGGTCTCGCTAAATTGCGGAATGCCTCACTAGGTAGCTGAGGCTGGCCGCGAACCCGGATCCTCCGGTCTCAGCCTCCCGAATGCTGGGATTACAAACGTGCGCCACCACGCCCGGCAGCAGAATCTTATATAGTCTGTGAAATAACCAGAATAAAATGTTGAAGGATACATAGGAAATTTGGCAAGCACCTAGTTATGGTTCAATCTCTTATTAATAATTTTTGAAGTGAAATTTATATACTTTTACTATTTTTAAGCATTGTTGATATTTTGTCAATATACTTTAGAGAAAATATCCTACTACTAAAGTAGTTTACAGTGGAGTTCTGTATTGTGTTTGCACCTAGTCAAAGATCAGAAATATAGTGAAATGCCCCTTATAAATAAAAGGCTGGATAAGCCTCCTTCACTTCTGTAGATGAAATATCTCTGCATGTTTCTGGGCAGATGTAGGGAAGAAGGTGTTATTTAAAAGATAAATAGTCACAACTAGTATACACAGGATTCCCTCAACAGTAAGTCTGATTTGAAGATCTAACAGGGTCTGAATGGAGTAGGAAACGAGATGTAGGTAGAAACAACAAAACTATAGGCCTTTTGGCAAAAATTGTCATAACTTGTTCAGACTCTGATTTTCAGCTCAGCAAAAAGCCCTTTCTTAGTTACTGGGCACAGATACTATGTGGGAGCTCAGATACGATGATAACTGAACAATTCTATAGGGGAATGTGAGACATGAAGAGTGATCTTAGAAATCCTGGCAGAGTGGTAGTGAGGGAATTCCCTTTTCCCCTTAAAATGAAGATATAGCATACTGCTACAGCTCCAGAGTCTTAAGTGGGCAATAAATGTTCGTCAGTTGACTAAATAAAAAAAAACATGTCAGGAGGATTACAGGTTCTAGATCAGTCCAAGGTAACTTAGTGAGACACCATTTCAAAATACAAAATAAAATAGGATGGGGATATAGCTCAGAGGTGGAAAGCCTCTAGGTTCAATCCCTAGTAACACATACACACACACACATGTGTCCTGTATTGGACACTGTAATTATAACATTAGTTTTTTTTTTTTCAAGTAATAGCTGGTGATCAAAAGATAAATCTTTGGTCTACTTTTATATATTATTTATTTAATGCGGACAACTCACCTACTTCCAAAATAATATGAGGTGGCATGTTTAACACAATATAAAACACTATTGGAGGAGAACCAAGTTTCTACTCAAGAGAATTTACCTTTTATTGTATACATTTATACTCCTACTTGTCCCATAATGACAGAGAAAAACAAAGAGCATATTTCAATGGACACCATCTAACAGAGAAGACACAGCATATGAAAAAGACTGTCTATTTTGCTGCTGAATGTCCAGTTTTTAGAATGGTACCTGGCACACGACAGATGCTCAATTAATATTTTCTTAATGAATCTGAAGCTTCAACATCTCAAGTAGTATCATTTCAGAAAGACAGAATAGGAAAAAGTTGGGATTTTATTGTGTCAACTTTTGTTAAAATCCTTCACTTTCCAGTGATAGACTTCAAGAGCATCTAAGACAGATAAATGTTTATCCAATTATAGAAATAAATGTAGGGGGGCAGCAACAAGAGAAGTAAAACAACAATAACAACAACCATTATAGAAATATCATTAATAATAGCAACATCTCTCTGATTGCTAAAGATGTTGAACATTTCCTCATACATTTATTGGCCATTTGTATTTCTTCTTTGTGGAGTGTGTTTAGATCACTTTCCCATTTTTGATTGGGTTATTTTTTTTCTTAGCTGTGAGTTTCTTGAGTTCTCTGTATATTCTAGATATTAGTCTTCTATTGGAGGTGTAGCTAGCAAAAAGTTTTTCATGTTCTGTGGGCTCTCTGTTGAGGTTCTTGATAGTTTCCTTTGCTGCACAGAAGCTCTTCTGTTTAATACAATCCCATGTATTGATCTTCCTTTGAGTTTCTTGTGCCTTTGGGGTATTGTTGAGAAAGTTTTTACCTGTGCCTATGTGTTAAAGTCCTGGACCTATGCCCTCTTCAAGTAGCTGCAAGGTATCTTTCCTGACTTCCTTAAGATTTCACCTAGCCCCAATTAGAATGGCAATCATCAAAAACACAAACAACAACAAATGTTGGTGAGGGTGTGGAGAAGTGGGAACCCTAATACATTGTTGATGGGATTGCAAACTAGTGCAACTACTTTGGAAAACAGTATGGAAGATCCTCAGATGAATGGGAATGAACCCACCATATGATCCTGCAATATCACTTCTGGGTATCTACCCAAAAGAATGGAAGCCAAACTATCAGACAATTGCCAAATTATGGAACCAACCAAGATATCCATCAACAGATGAATGGATTACAAAACTATGGGATATATACACAATGGAATTTTACTTAGCCATAAAGAAAAATAAAATCATGTCATTTGCAGGGAAATGGATGGAACTGGGAAACATTATGTTAAGTGAGATTAGTCAGTCACAAAAAGTAAAAAATCATATGCTAACCCTAATATGCAGAAGCTAGGGAGTGAGTCATAAGAAGGACTCTAGACAAAGAAGGAGAAATCTTAGATGAGCAAAGAAGGTGACTTAATTGAAGGTTAATGGGGGGGACACCCTAATGCACAAGATATATTTTCACAAACAAATCAAAGTCAATCACTAAACTAAACTTGAGAAGGAGGGAGAGGGAGGGAGTGGGGTGGGTATTGAGGAAGGGTTAAAGATGTGTGCATGTATGCCTTTACCAGCTTGTAACTAACAAAGATGTACGATTACAATGCACCAATAATAATAAAACATAATAGCCACAATAAACCAAGCACTTAGAAATAGCAAAGATAATAGATAATTGTTTATTAAAAAGACAATCAACTTATATTTGTTTATGTATTGATTAGTGGGTTAGCTAGAATCATATCCATAAATTTATTTTTCCAATATCTACCTTTTTTCATAAGTGAAACTGATGAAAATATTCATGGGGGATTGTTGGACAATCTCTTTTCCCCCTACTGATATTTAATGTGTGTTTTGCTCTCCAGGGCCTAAGGAGAGTAAGCTGGAAAGTTTAGTCCCTTAGTTACTCAAGGAAGAAAGATCCTTTCTTCAAACTGGGGTTGGGAAGATCCCAAGGTTTAGATAAGGCACATGTTTATGCTGTCATCTGCCAAGGCATATATTGGACATAATTTGATAAGCTCTTCTAGAAAGATTTTGGACGTGGCAAACATAGGTATAAGTTTCCTAACTGAATCATAGGTTTAAGTTTCCTAACCAAAATCACTGACACCAAGCAAATACCTATGAGTATCAGCCCAGGGAGTACCAGATTCAACTTGGGAGCAGTGGCACAGCCCCTCTGGTGAGCACCACCTGCTCCAGAAGCCCATGTCTGCAATCTCTAGAAGTGGCACACTCAAAGGAGTGGGGGGGGGGGCACTAAACTCTGCTCTGGAGAGATGACTATGCCGGGAGTGGCCACTGAGCTGGAGACAAAAGAGAGGGACTCCCTATCAGGTTGCTGAAAAGGACATCACAGACCAGGCCATGAGAGGGACTGTGAGAGACTTCTTCTGCTAATCACTGGAGTGAGAGGGAGAACAGCAGGCAGCCAATACATCTGGGAACACACAGACAAGCAGCGTGCCAGCAGGGAGCTCCCTGTATAATCACCAGAGGTGAATACTTCCTCCCCAGCTTCCCTGCCAGGCCCAGGGGTCAAACCACATCACTAGCCACTGGAGAAGATGGTCAGAGCTGACCAGCAGGAAGGAAGCTCCAGAGCCCATAGAAGTTAGCAAAACACAAACTTCTTTCTAGGTAAAAGACTGTCTCTTGTTGGGTACTCAAAAATATAAGGCACAATGAGATAAGTATTTATTTCAATTACTATATTTTTCCTACAATATCAAATATGACTATTATGTTTTGCTAATTAAACCCCCTTCAAAAATTGTATTCTGAGTCAGTAGGCATTTGATATATTTTGTTCAATGATTCAATGATTGAGAGAGGTCTTCCTCACCCACCCTAACGTATATCCTTCCCCAAACATTACCACTCTTGGTCTATTTACCTTGCTTTTCCTTCTTAGTCCTTATAATCACCTGACATATGTTTTCATCTCATTATTAAGTCTTCCCTTTAACAATAAACACTCTGAGAACAGACCCTTGTCAGTTTTGTACAATCCTCAGAGCCTCAGTAGCTAAACTAGTGCCAGTGCATAGTTGGTCCTTGAAACATGTTTATTGGTAGTTGTTAAGTGAATACAAGCCACACTGTGCTGATGATCACAGAGCATGTAAATGGGAGGCACTCAGCCAACTGGCTGGGTATCCCTACTCTTCCATGGAGAAGATCCTGGCCACAGATGCTAGGAACCTTCATCAAGTCCTCTCCAGCAGGAAATTTCCTCTATCCTCTTACATTTATAATAGGTAGTATATACATTTAGTATTCAATTCACTCTTCATAATAACCATATGAGGAATACATCATTGTGCCTGTTTTATAATCAAGACAACTGTGAAAACAGACAGGAATCTGGTCTAACTCATCTTCCAAATAACATACTTCATCCTCTCTTCTAGTTCCTTTTCAGTGCTTTTCAAAATACAATGAAGAAAACCAGTATTCCTTGGTGTTTAAGAGCATGGGCTGTAGAGTTAGACATGTGTATATTTGAAACCCAGGCTGCAACTTACCAATTCTTGATTTTGAGCAAGTGAGTTTCCATTCCTTATCTGCAAGGGGGAGGAATAACAGGACTATCCCATTGGGTTGGTGTGAAGGTGAAATGAGCTAATGTAAATAAAGTACTTTGCACAGTATCTTACACATCGTATATGCTCTAAAAAGGGCATTTTCATCATCCTAATCTTTGTGATCATAATTATCCTCTCAGAGTAACTTTTACATCATCATGAAACTAAGCTGAGATAAGGTCGATAAAACAACTTTGGTTATTGCATCTTTATCCCCATGATTGCTGGCAACCTTGACCAGGGAGGGGAGAAGCTGTTCCTTAATTCTACAGTACTATTGAGCTATCTATCAAAGAGGCAAGCAGAATACTGTCTAAAATGTTCCACAATATTAAATTCAGTTCTTTCCTATCCTTGGGTGGCAGTGAGATTTGTTTACATTGTCAAGGTTAAATCACAGTCCTGCTCTTCTACCACCTGACATGCGCCAACTGACCCCCTCAATCTTCTCTAACTTTATCCATCCCCAAACTTCCACATGATTCAGCTGCTTAGTGATGAAGTCTATTCACTTTAAAAATATATGGTCTTTACCTGCCGCAACCCCTTATTCCCCTAAAACAACAATATCATTTAGCTATTATTTCATTTATCTAGCCCACTTACCCAGCTATATCTCTTACATGTCCAGTAAAACAATTGCTGGTACAGTTCTGAGAGCCTGTGTTTATGTCTGGTAATACTTATATCTGGCAAAAGTTATGAATGTAGATGCCAAACATTTTGTGGGGGACTAGCTTGGAAGCATCTGTTCCTGAGGAGAAAGGATCATTATAATCTCAGATTTCTAACTCTGGCCAATGCACGCCTATAGGATAGTTAATAATACCCAAATGACATGTGCCTAATATCTAGTAAAGGTAAATATTATCTGTAACTAGAGTGCATGATATTATAAAGCCTGGTTCGTGGAAAACAGAAACAAACTTGAGATTCTATTTGCAAATATTAGTAATAATAACAGTGGCTTGAATATGTGTATTACACATTATGAAGTACTTTCAACCTAACAAAAATTTTCCTTATGGAATTACAATGAAATAGACTGAGCAAATGTGCTGTTCCCTCTATAAAATAAGGAAATTGGTAGAAAGCCCCATAATTAATATAATGTGTCTTAAACCTAGGCCTCTAATCTTTTACATTTAAAAAACCTAATGAAGAATCAACCTAAAAATTCAATGCTAAACATTCAAGAAGTATCACTGAATAAGTAGCAATCCTAATATCAACACATCAACTCTAACACTACTGGAAATACATTTTAATTAACAAAATTGGTCTATACTTCATATCTTATAGAAGGAGCACCTGCAGAATATCCATGTAGAAGGGATTTGGGGCAAGAATATGTTTGGAAGGAGGAGCTGGGTGAGTTTCCCTGAAACTCCCCTGCACACGTTGCTGAGGGTCTCCCTAAGTTGCCAAGTCTGGCTTTGAACTTGTGAGCCTCCTGTCTCAACCTCCCAAATACTTGGATTACAAGTGTGTGCCACCATGCCTGACTAAGCATAATGATTTTTAAAGTATAACTATGTTTTTGAGATGGCTTATAAGATGCTTTTACAGGGGTAAGATGCTGTTGCCACCAGCAATAATTTCACACATGCTTTCATAGTGTATATGAATCACCAGGTAAGTGATTGTCCTCTTAGAACAGTACTTGATAAATCTCAAAAAAAAAAAAAAAAAAAAGCAAGTATGTATCCCCCCAATTCCAGAAGATGCATCACTGTATTCTTTCATATGTAGAAAGATCAACTGAATATTTTTGTTGTGAGTTGAGGTTGGGGGGGGGTGGTGTGTGTGGGGGTTTGGGGTAAAGTGTCAGGTTCAGGGCATGTGCTTCGAGGATGAATAGGATTCTATTTTAACTGTATCTCCATCCCCAAGCAGCTGAATCATTTAAGGGTAAATACATGAGACTCTAGAAAAATCTATATATCAAAACTCTTGAGTAGTCACTCATATAGCTACTGGGCTTGCTCTTCCTCTTTTCTTGCTACACCCTTTACTTCTAAAATCCAGTTCTTTCTTAGTGATCAGTCACTTTGATTATATGTTTCCTGGCATGACTTTGGAGTCAAATAATTTGAGTTCAGATCCTGCCCCAGCCACTGGTTAAGTATATGGCCAGGGGTAAATGACTTAGTTTCCTTAGGATTCAATTTCTTCATCAACAATATTATGTGATGGGTATAGAGGAAGGAACTAAGGCACACAGGCATTAATCACTTTTTCAAAAATTATATAGCAGCCAGGTGTGGTGGCGCATACTTGTAATCTCAGTACTTGGAAGGCTGAGACAAGAGAATGACAGGTTCAAGGACAGCCTCAGCAAGTAGTGAGACTCTCATTAATCTAATGAGACCCTGTTTCAAAATAAAAAGTGAAATAGAGCTAGAGGTGTAGCTCAGAGGTATAATGCCTCTGGGTTCCATCCCTGGTACCAAAAAAAATCATATAGCTAATAAGTGGCAGAGCCACAAATTGAGCCCAAAATATTTGTACAGCTTACATGTGAAGTAGAATGAGCCTAGGAAGCCAGGAAGTCAAGAAGCCATGTGAGGATAGGGCAGGTCTAATCTCTACAGGTTTTCCCTCAAGGAACCAAGATAAGGTGCAAAGCAGAGAGGAGGGTAGGACATTTTGCCAGTACGAGGCTAATTCAGAGTATCTAAGGGCCTAGATGTCACCCCAACTTCATCTTCTCCTTTAAAAATCCATTTACAGTAGAAAAGTAGAAATAGATTTCCAAACCAGAGACTGTGACATCGTGACCTCATCACACAAGTGAGGTCATGACTCCTTTTCTCTGTGAAGATTTTGATGGGGAAGATTCACACTTGATGTCCAGAGACCTTTCCACTTTATTCTGAAAGCAGGCGAGAGAAATTATCAGAAAGCAATACTGAGAGAAGAGGGAAAGAGGGGCCTCGGAATTATGGCTATTTAATTAATGACGAAAGAGAAAGGATTGACTAGGGTGACCCTTAAGTATTCTTACCAGAAGAAAGGGGCTGCACAGTGGTAAAGAGCAGGCTCTATGGTCTATTCCTGAGTCTGAGGCTTTAAATCCAGCCCAAGTTCCTGAACTAAATATTGCCTTTCCCTTAAAACAACCATTTCTGTTTGCTCAGAATTAGAGTGAAGCAGATAGGAAGATCCATCCGGAACTATTGAATGGGTGTCATAATACCTATGATTATTGATAATACTTCTGATTACATTCTCAAAAGGTATCATAGCATTTATGCCACATAGTTCCTAGTACTATCTGTTCAGTGACTGTTTGTTATAGCACAAAGCATTAGAACACCTCCCATTTTGTGAATCTACAGGGAGAAACACTGCATTCTTTGAAGCCATTAACAAAGGAAAAATTCCCTCTTGTCTGTTTTTGAAATAATGTAAGCAAATTTTACAACTTCTGAATTAATTCAATTGAATCTGCTTTCCAGGGATTTATAATAGTAAATATGGCAATCAGACTGAATGAGTAAAGGAAGGAAATATTGTCTGAGTCTGGGGTCTCATGGTTGATGAAAGCTATTTTCCTTTCTACTGGATATATAGACAACTAAGAGATGCATCATAACCTTCTCATAAGCCATGTCATGTGGCTCAGAGAGATGCACAAGGCACCAAGTCTGTGCCTGGCAGTGAGTCCCAAAAGATGAGGAGCATTATAGATGTGCCACACACAGATGAAAAGCCTGGAGACTCTCCTAAGCACCAGGGCTCCAGTATAGTAGGGCGATGCCACCACTCTGCCATGATCTGATTTACTCATCAGAAAATAATGACTCCTATTTTCCTGTGTCAGCTCAGAACTAGACCCAAGACTAGGAGTAAAAGATTCTCAGAAGGTTAAAGTAGTTGAGGCAACATGACAACTCTAAGCTAGAATAATTCCCTAGTTTCTCCTAAGTCAAAATCATAGTTAAAAGTTGTATCAGAGCCCAGTGAGTTTACCAAACCAAAGCTTCTCTGTAGCCCCTGATAAATAAGTTCAGCGGTTCATGCTATGGTATAGAGGCACCAGAAGACATAAACCACAATGGGAAATCAAGGTAATAGTAGGGATGGCTGGTGGAATAGTAGAGCACATGTAATGGAAGGACCTAGACAAAGATATTCCTTTCACCAAATGTCCCCAATTCTACCTTGGAGCATTATTCCCATAGTTTAAAGACTAAAATTTAAACTGAAAGTTAATACTGTAATATTCAGTTTAAGAAGCTCTCTTACTTTGTTTCTCTTAACTCTCTTACTTGTCTATCTTATACTGTATTTTATCAGATTAAGTTAAAACAGAAGTATGCATTTATCATAAATACTCTTCCTTCCTCAACCTTAAAAATATTTTTTCCCATTGTTTGTCAAGCTAAGAAGATATGAATTGCTTTAGCATTTGAGAAATTCATGGGATGAACCCAATCTGCCCTTTCCACCTTTCTTGGGAGTATGCCTTGAACTTTAGCCATATAAAACCACACACACTCTTCATATACTCCACAATGGCCGGATTCTGTCTGGCCTATGACCGTGTGCCCCTCCTCAAACATCTCTGGGTTGTTTGTCTGAAGACCCACACATGCTTCATGACTCATGCCAATTCCTGTCTCCTTGGTTGGACAGTCTTCTTGCTTTGTTTCAACTCAATAGAGCGGGGATCAGAAGTTTTCCCACAAAGGGCCAAAGAGTAAGCATTTTTTGGTTCTCTGGGCTATACAGTCCATATCCCAACTCTTCAACTGTGATGATAGGGTGAAATAAGCTATAGACAATATATAATGAATGAATATGGCTGTATTCCAATAAAATCTTACTTATGAATAGTGAAAAATTGAATTGCAGATAATTTTAAGGTACCTCAAAATAATGTTATCCTTTTGATTTTCTTTTAACCATTTAAAGATGTGAAAACCATTCTTAGCTTGCAAGCCAGAGTTTGCCAACCTCTCAGACAGTATACCTTTATGTTAAACTCCTACTGCACCCTTAGTTATGTTTTATTTTGTATTATACTCATGGATGTACTTACTTTCTAACCACTCTACTAAACTATAAATTATTTGAAGGAAGGCATACTGTCCTATTATTAATAACAGAGGCTAACAGTTACTGATCACATTGTACATGGCACTGAGCAAAGGGTTTTGCATGGAAAACCTCATAATACATGTATGAGGTAGGTATTATTGCTATTATTGCTGTTACAGATGAGGACAGTAATACTTAAAGGTTCTGAACTTAATAAGTGGTAGAGCTAGGAGCTGAACACCTCAGCAGCCTAACTTCAGAGCCTCTCACCTCTACCTGTGTTTACACATTAAGACTTTAATACAGGCCTGGGGAATGTGCGTTATACATTGTACTAAATTCTGCTTCTTTACTGAGAAAGGTTATGATAAGAAAGTTTGAACATGAGCCCATATAGTAAGTTAAAGTGCCAAGGAAGAGGCACTTTAGAGGCAGGTAAGCTTCAAAGAACTGAGAAATGGATGACACTGAAATCAGCTGCCTTAGAAAAAGCCTTAGCCCTATTATGGCTTACAATGTGCTCAACTGAGATGATGCACAAAGAAACTTAGACCTGAATTCAGTCATAATATGCACAAGGGCAGACAGAACTGAGTGGTGGGAAAATGCGCAAAATACTTACTGAGCCCCTGTAAGTGGAAGGGCCAGGCCTGTGAGCTAGCAGCATGCCAGCTGCACTCCCAGAAGGAAAGAAATGAGCTGCAGCTGAGAGGACACTTGTGCAATAGAAAAATGTTTTTTTTTTTTTCCAACCACCAGAGTTGAGCAAATTGCTTATGTGTGAAAGGTTTTGTGGAACCAAGTTAAATGGTGCTAAGTCACTAGACAAATGATCACACCCTGCAGCTCAAGACACCTGTCTCTGGAGACTATTTCTGACAATCTCAAGCCTAGATGAGGACGAGGCAGTGAAAGGCATCCAGATTAGCTAAAGGAGCATAGTGACCTGGCAACAGGGCCAAGAGAAAAAAAGGGAGGGGGGTTCTTAAATCCCCAGGGCCATTTTATCAGTGAAAAGCGAAAGTCAAGGAGGGAAGATGTTGTCTACAGCCTGGTTGCTCCCCACCTAGACCAGGAGCATCTGTTCTATCATGAGCAGGTCAGGCTGGCAATGTAAATCCTCACCAGGGCTGGGACCTACTGAATCGTGATCTGCATTTTAACAAATCTTTTGCACGTGAATGTGTGAAATGTGCTGGCTGAATTGCTCAGATTAAACATACCTGTTCTGAGAAATCAGCAGTTCCTTTTGAATAGCTCTTTAAATGAAAGAACAATTTCAGAGGTGCCTCCATTTATGAAATACAGAGAAATAAGAGGCACTAAGTAAGTAGTAGAAGTCCTACATCAGTAATCAGGAGACCATGAATGTAGACCTGATATATCCCAAATTGATTATGACTTATGAAAGTCTCTTCAGTTCTCCAGGCCTCCATTTGTTTGTATGTTAAGAGACTTGACTAGGAGATAGATCGATGGCTTAAACATTCAAAGGTCTAATTGTATGCAAATGTACATACGTTCTGATTTCCTAATTCCCTAAAATGGAAAGCATGTGAAAACTTATCTGTGACCCAAGCTTAGGATCTGAAATGGACAAGGTCTTCTCCATAAACCCCAGCCTCTACTGTCACTTTGGACTAAATTCTTCTAATATATGTGTCTAATATATTAGTTATATGCCTGCATAGATAAATAGATGGAGCCAGTCCCAAATGAGTCACCAAACTGAGAGAGCAAAACCCTGTCCATTGGCCAACCTCCCATGAGGTATAAAGCTTGACTCCATACAATTTGGGATGCTTTTGCTTCTATGTGCCTATGAACTGGTAAATGATCCATCGCCTCAGAAAGACATTACTATCCTTTAGGCACCTAATTCCAACACTCTTTGAATACCATATCACATCATTCCTAAGTCAGCAAAAAGCTACACCTTCCCCAAAGTATCTGTGAAAAACGAGTGAAGGATTCTAAAAGACTGCCTTACTTGACAAATTTTAAATCCATGTTGTCAGTCTATGCACAAATCTGAATTAAATCTACTGTTCTAATTGGAGGGAGAGAGGGAGACTGCTGAAAGTCAGGAGGTAAGCAATGCAAATCACTGTTACCCTCCACTACAGTTTTTTTTTTTTCACATATTTAAGCAAAAAAAGGCCAGACAGAAAATGGAAATTCTAACTCCCATCAGCTTCCTGCACTCCTCACAGGCAAATGCAGGGTTATCTGCCTCCACAGCTCCTGCATGACCCCGGGTCCCTTCTAGGGTTTCTAAGGCTTAGGACCTATGAAAGCTGGCTGTCTGACATCGTGGCTCTCTCCTCTTCCTTTTGGCTTCCCTCTCCAGGGGATCTGAAGTCATTTATAGCCAGTGATACAGCCCATCACATGGTGTGTTCGATGTTCATTCATGCTACTGAAAGAATGAACAAGTGCGCGCTGGTGCCACGTTTCCAGGCTAGAGGAAATCTCACACCAAGTCTAAATGAGGTTACATCTACAGAGTTATCTCACTTCTTCCCACCTGCTCCATTCACTGTCCACCTACAAAGGGAACTTGTCTGCAGTTGTAGTCAGTGGAGCATTTCTTAGTGGGAGATGGACTGCTCAGATGAAAAGCCTAGAAAACTTAAAATAATAATAATAATAATAATAATAATAATAATAATAATAATAATAATAAAGTCACTGTTTTCCAAATGGAGTCTCTGGCATTGACTCCTGAGCTGGGTTTCTCTCTGCGCTATCCTCTAAAGACAAGATATTCCCGTTTCGTTTTTTAAGGTCTGCTCTTGCTGACAGAAAGACTCCTGCCCGCTGCTTTGGTGTCCCCTTGGCTGCAGGAGAAAAAGATGCAAACAGCCGGAGGAATGCTAATGTGTTCTTTGCATCTTCCAAAGCAAAGAAAAAATTGGAAGGACAAGAAGATTTCCAATTGACCCAGCTTTCTCTCTTTCTTCCCCACCCGCAGTGTAACCTTGACACCACACAGGTCTCCATCCCCGGAAACAGGCTGCTGCTGCTGCCGGCTGCAGCCGGAAAGTGCGGACCAGCAGACTAATGAAGGGCCGAGGAGGGAGCCCCACGATTGCTCCTCGCTGCTCTTCTGCCACGGAGAGGCCTAGGGCACAGGCTGCTTTTGTTCTCCAAGCCACTGCAAGAAGCAATTATCTTCTAAACAAGGGTTTGTGGGCGGTTCATTAAAATAAAACCAAATTCCCCAGTGCTCAGGGAGAGCAAGAAGCCTCCACGTGTGCTTGGGGAGTTGGAGGAGGGGCTCCGTGAGCCGCGGGGCCCGGGTCGCAGCCTCGGAGTGGGATTGAAGGCAGCTGGGGGAGGACCCGCCCCGCGAGCGCTGCGAGACACGCCCGCCCTGCGGTTCCAGCAGTCCTGACTGCCCTGGCCACGCCCGCCGCCCAGCCCGCTAGGACGGAGGTGGGTGTGCCCACAGCCGTGGACTGTTGCCGAGGGGAAACAAAGGGATGAGATCACTGTGGAAAGGGGCCGGAGCGAAGGTGTAAAAGAGACAGAAAATGAAGCACGGAGAGGGGCTGATGGACTGGAATCAAAATGCAGGGGTGGGGCAGGGAAACTGAGGCAGAGAATGGAAGGACTGGCGCGGAGAAGAGAGATCAAGAAGTCAGTGGGTGCGCCAGAGCGGAAACCCTAGGGAAACAGAAGACCATCACAAACAGTTCTGCTTAGGAAAAAGGAAGTTTGCAGAAATTTCTCTCCTCTGCTCCCCATCATGTTATGTCTCCCTATATTCCCACGAATTGTGTCCATTTTGCAAATTATATACTGTTTTGTAAGTGGGGGGTGTACGGATGGGCTTCAGGGTGTCCCTGAATCTGAAACAGCTTGCATTGTATTTCCCTGAGGATTGCTTTTCTGGTGCGTGCCCACAGCTTTTCCAAGAACGTCAGGGGTGGACCTTGCCGGCCCACCCCGGGTTCAAATGGGCTGCAGCTTTGTGGGAAAGAAAAATAAGAAGAAACACCTAAAATGCAGGCACCAGGTGTGAGGAATTTAGTCACACCTCTCACCTTGGTTAATCAGGTTGATACCAGGCACCTAGCCAATATAAACATGTTGAAGGCCAGAGGCAAGCGCCTTTCTAAGACTGAAGATGAGACTATGGAAGGCCAAGAGATGGGATGGAGGAGAAGCAGGAGAGGCTTCCACAGAAGTGTGGGCAGGATAGTGAAGAAAATGAACAGCTGGGGTTATCTTGGTTTTTATCTGAGTCTGGCCTTGTGGCCAGTAAAGAAAGGAGAAAGCCAAGAGCCAGGTGTGGTGGCACACACCTGTAATCCTAGTACTTGGGAAACTGAGACAAAAGGATCACAGGCTCTAGGACAGTCTCAGCAAGTAGTGAGACTCATCAATGTAGCCAGACCCTGGTTCAAAACAAAAATAAAATAGGTCTGGGGGTACAGCTCGGAGGTAGAATGCCCCTGGGTTCAATCCCCAGTTGCGCGCGCGCACACACACACACACACACGAGCAAGCCTGACATAAGAATATTAGCTAATAAAGATTTTAATTTGTATATAAAGCCATCTTTGTACCTATTAGCTTCTCAGACAGTAGCAAGTTGATGGAGGGTGGGGACTTTGTCATTTTACTTCAGTTTCTAGTATAGTTCCTAGAATTTAGAGGGCACACAATAAATATTTGTGGAAGAAATTAATGAATTACCAAGTGATTTGCATGTTGTTCTTTTCTCCTCCTCCAAAACTGACCAGTACCTAGGAGAACCTAAATCAATTTCACCATCTGGTGATAACTATGGGTAATTGAAAGATCTCTTATCCAATATCCCTTTCTTCTGCATACACCCAGGAAGTGTTTCTCCTTAGACCTGAGTAACTCTCCTCTCCTCCACTTCCTCTTCAGCTATCACCTGCTCACATAAACCATTGATTTCCTCTTTTATTCTTTTTCTCTCCCCTTTTTATCCCTCTTGCCTTCCCTCCACACTCAATAGTCTTTCTTCTAACTTTTGTCCAATCATCATGGGAAATCTCCCTTTTACTCCGTCCCTCCATTCATCCTGAGAATCTCACTGTGATACAAACACAAAGATACCTAAAGAGTTTGTTACAAGCCAGGCTTGGTGGTGCACTCTTGTAAGCTTGTAACCCCAGCATTTGGGAGGCTGAGGGAGGATCCAGGTTTGCAGCCAGCCTCAGCTATCTAGTGAGGCACTCTGCAACTTAGTGAGACCCTGTTTCAAAATAAAGAATAAAAAATAGGGCTGGGGGCGTAGCTTGAAGGTAGAATGCCCCTGAGTTCAAACCCCAGTACCGCAAAAAAAAAAAAAAAAAAAAAAAATTGTTAATTTTTATTTTCACTACTGTTGGGTAGGGCTAGCATAACACCTATGGATCAGAAAAGAGAAGTGTGTGGGTGTGTTTGTGTCTATGTGTGTGCTTCAAATGAAA